>OZ007571.1:12610906-12645906 GCA_963931925.1 Onchidella celtica | reverse complement strand
AAATATAGTCTTTTGGCAACTGCTTAAATTACCTACAAGCCGAAGAGTGCTTCTGTAGGCTTTGAACGTACTGGGCTCTCCTAACATTTAAGCCCAGATGATTTATGGAGAGTTTGCCTGGCGACTGGCCAGTGGCGACTCAACTGTCACTTTAAATTGATATCCAGTTTCGTATAATATACCTATTTACTATTGATTGCAGTACCTCCATAGTTACATGAATATCATTGGTTAAGTTATTAATTAGAGTTTTTGGTTTGAATATATACCTCTATTGTCTTTTGTTTTGTTATTAATATTTATGTAAACTATGGCCTGACCGGCCTGACATATATACGCTCTAGTTATTTAGTACTTTTCTTGTGTGGTTGTGTCCGAGTGTGAGTTAGCTGCCTCTCGTGCAGTCGTAACATCCCCAAGACCCTAACTCTGCTCGTGACATCTGGAGGGGACCCCACTGACATCTGGAGGGGACCCCACTGACATCTGAAGAGGACCCGTCACCTTCTGACATCTAGAGAACACTACTATCATCGGAAGAGGACCCCGTCAACAGCTGCAGGTCTACCACTCTAAGACTCCACTGTTATTTATGTAATTTTTGTAGTTTATAGTTTTGTATACTGCTGATTTTTTTGTTTTTGTTTCTCCCCTACATGTCTGGCATGTCCTCTCGTCATTGATCCTGGGACCACTACGAGGGACTGACAGCTAGCATCAGGAAAAGACAAGACCAGCGCTGTGGACCAAAGGAAAGAGCCAGTCCATTTTGCCCAGTTAAGTGAACCATCTGTATTTGTCTTCGTTTGAGGGGTTCGTCGTTCCAGCTCCCCTACTTTTGACAGGCATTATTTTTTTCTTTTGTGTTAGATTAGATAGGCGGGAGGTTGGAAGGGATCGAGACTTAGCATACCTCTTTTTGCCAGACTAGCAGATCTAGATGGCGTTTAAAACGGATAGGAGATACGCTTTGCCTTGAATAGTTCTGTAGGGACCTGTTATTCGTATAGATTGTTAGCGTTCTATCTTCCTCGTATTTTAGGAAGACGTCTCTCCTGTTCTTTTTCTTACCTTTCTGTACATAGTTCAGGTTAGTCGGGTCTGTTGTCGTTCGTGATTTCTGTTAGTCTAGCGTCTTATTGTAATTTATCGTTCGTTCTGTTCCTCTTGCGTCTGGTTTGTAATGTATTACCTTTTTATATATTCGTTATATAGTATTTATCTTTCTTGGTTACACTTATTTTTTTATATTTTTTTTTGATTACATACTTCCATTGATTCACGTGTTTTGACACGTTGAGCGGATTTTTAGAGGTAACTTGGCTTGGTGAGAGGGAAAAGTTTTTAAGAATTAACCCTCCTGTGCTGTAGAGTGACAACACTGTTTGAGTGACAACTATTATTGAATTGTTGGAATCCGTGCAGTGAGTACACTGCCAGTTCTTGCTAATTATTCATTTATACCGATCTCGTCTTTAAATTGACGGGCTCCCGTGAGGACAGTATTAGACTGTTTAGGGAGGTGACCTTTTTTTTGTGTAGTGATGAATAGTGAGTATTGGTTTTATTGTCGGCTGGTGCCGCCGCCCGAAGGAGCAATAAATTGTCTCAGGGGAAGAGTCTGTATCAGTGTCGAGGTGATATCAATATAAGAGCTATGTGAATTATATATATTGAGGATACTTTTTTTTAGTCGTCTGCGTATGACGTCGACCCGAGTAGAGCAATAATGAGATTGCCTCGTGGGATGGATGATATTGGTATTTTTCGATTATTTGAGAGATGTTTGGCAGTGGTAACGTAGTACACTGCGTATTCGTGTTTTGAGAGATATTTTGCAGTGGTAACAGAGGACACTGCGTGTTCGCGTTTTGAGATATTTTGCAGTGGTAACAGAGGACACTGCGTGTTCGCGTTTTGAGATATTTTGCAGTGGTAACAGAGGACACTGCGTGGTCGCGTTTTAAGAAGTTTTGGAGAAGTGTGGAGTTGGTTTTTATACAACCGATTATGACTATGGTTTTCCGCGTTTCGTGGACCATCTAACGGAATACTATATATGACAAGTAAGCATAACCGATTATGATTGTGACTATCCATGTGCCCAGTGGATGAGTTACCTAAGAACATACCCGATATGGATATTGAATTGAACCGATTATGACTATATTACCGAGATGACTGTGACACTTGACGTGTGCATGGCTTGCGTACGGAAACGGCGCATTAAATTAACTGCTATCGCCTCGTGGCATCTCATCTATACCGGATTGGATATTGGAAAGATTTAAGTGTCATGTTATTTGAGATCTAGATTATTGTTAAATGCGAGAAGCGCTATGTAATTCTTAACTCAAGACGAGGGCTACGCGGATTTTGAACGAGAACATCAGACTAAATTATCTTACGGACGCTTCTGTTAATGTTAATTAGGCTTAACTATGCCGAAATTTGTAGTTGTGATAGACCCAGAAATTTTGTTCTCCTATTTAGGTCTGTCATATGTACTGGGGTTGGATAGGATTAGCACCTCATTCTGAGACCGAGGGATGGTATCACATATTGTTCGCCCATTGTGAACACTTTTCACCTACCCCTGTGCTTTCCTTTGTTCCAACAGCTATTTTACTGACGTCGACCCGTATTTTGGCCACACCAGACGTTGTTGCCCAGGGTCGAGGACGAGAGGTCATGGCAGACCAGGAGTCCAGATCCACTAATGCCATCGATGCTACTATAGTTATCTTTTCTTGAGTATTATTCATTGTATGTATGCATTCCTGATGACATTCGCACAGGATCAGTGTTGTACTCTAAAATTTTAGAGTTATGATTGTTAATGTCTACGTATTTAGAGGTAAGATTTAATCCTCAGAGAGATATATACTTTTGGACGGAGCCTTAAGATTTTCATGAAGTTTTGTCCATCAATGATACCCGTCCTGTAGGTTTTTTTCAACTTTAGTACTAGTCTTAGTTATTACCTAGTATTCTTAGTTAAGTTCACCTTTCGAGGAATTTCTCGACTCATGCCTTCCCCTTACGATAATCATTTATATCGTTAAAATTGCAAATTTTAACTGGGGTGGGGGATGTGTCATGATTCGGATATTGTTAAAACTCACGCTGAGAGTGAGTTGTTGTTGTTTACCAGGGCCATGAGAAATTGGCTGGTGGCCTTGAACGGTCCTCGCCAAATTATAGTTGGTGAGTAAATAAATGTAAAGTTAAACTGCTGGAGTCACGCTTGTCGGTTTTAATGTTCGTGATTAATAAGTAATGGAGTAGGGGTGAAACAAGGTGGGGACAGTTGACATTGTTAAGTATGACTAGACAAGTTTTGCACGTTAACTGGCTGGTAGAATAGTGCAGACGTATTACTACAGTTAAAATGGTGGGAGGTTTCGACCTATGAGATAGCTGAACTAATTGGGCCAGCGGACTAGCACGCTGGGTAGTTGGTTAGTATATAACATCGTGTAACGTTCAGATTTAGTGAATACAGACGAGAGAAGCATCGTTTCGTGAAGTATCTCCGGTTGGCCAGTACCTGAACTGTGTGGTCTGAAGACTAAGAAGTCCTTGCTAACGGACTGACTGAGCTCTAGAAAGAAAGGTCTGAGTGGGCGGACCTTTGAAAGCCCACGCTGCGCTATTTTGATGTTCGCGCCTCTCAGTAGGCGTGAGCAATGGTAATATATTTTAATTATTCAAGTATAATAGAGATCGGAGATAGAGAGAGAACTACAGCCTCATAGGAAGACTAAGGAAACCCCAGCTGGCACTCGACCACGAGTGTCCTGTATGATAGATCTATTGCCATAGTATGATTGGAATAATATAGCACATTGTTGATGAATTGAATAGTGATTGTGCATAAAATATAGTCTTTTGGCAACTGCTTAAATTACCTACAAGCCGAAGAGTGCTTCTGTAGGCTTTGAACGTACTGGGCTCTCCTAACATTTAAGCCCAGATGATTTATGGAGAGTTTGCCTGGCGACTGGCCAGTGGCGACTCAACTGTCACTTTAAATTGATATCCAGTTTCGTATAATATACCTATTTACTATTGATTGCAGTACCTCCATAGTTACATGAATATCATTGGTTAAGTTATTAATTAGAGTTTTTGGTTTGAATATATACCTCTATTGTCTTTTGTTTTGTTATTAATATTTATGTAAACTATGGCCTGACCGGCCTGACATATATACGCTCTAGTTATTTAGTACTTTTCTTGTGTGGTTGTGTCCGAGTGTGAGTTAGCTGCCTCTCGTGCAGTCGTAACATCCCCAAGACCCTAACTCTGCTCGTGACACGTAACCATCATTTTGCTACCGAGGTCATGACGATTTTTATAGCTTCACAAAGGAAATGAAGAATGTCAATTGGTGGATAATTCACATACGAGACATCTGATTTTCTACCATGGAGCACTTCAGTGCACCGCGATCGTGTTACACAGAATTAATCTGATCTCTCAGTAATTCTTTGACTTTGATTCCCACTTTCTACATTTTATTACTGTTTTTGCAACGTAGTCTTGACTTCAGTCCTAGGTCATCCATGCATTCACCTGTGAATCCTGTCGAAGATTTCGGAAAATAGACCTTTTTTTAGTTTTTCCAAACATTTGGAGAATGGTTAAACCCCACATTTTCAGTTCCTTTTTTAGTGTGATTTGCAAGTAAGATCATTTTGTGTCACACTTTTCCTGAATGGAAGCACAGTTTAGTCAAAGAATTAACAAGTAGCCTGTAGAACTTTTTATTTCTCTGATAAACTGGAGATTTTTAGCATATAGGGGAGACATAACACATCCACACTTTGACACTTGTTAAATTCCGTGTGTCACATATTAAGCTGTTTCTCAGTTCCGATTTATTTTAACTCCTTATCGCAATATTAAAGCCACAAACGTTTAATGTCGAATTTCTCAGTTGTGCAAAAAGTAGAGTTAGAACAAACAAGATCAAAGGTCAATAAATTTGTAAGTGGTTGTAAAGGTGCCACAAAATAGGTGTCACGAGTGGAGTGAGCGATAGTTAATAATTACGGGGGGAAAGGAGGAGAGTAAAATTAACGCACGTAGACAAGTAAGTTAAAGCGTGCATGTTGTGAGTGGTGGGGGGTCTGAATGAGGCGAAAGCGCTGTATTACTATCACTGCAAGTTAGAAGGTCCTACTGAACGGACGCTAGTAAGAGCCCAGCGGGCGAACATAAGGGGAGCAGTCGGAAGACGGATGAGAGTGGTTTTTCCAGTGATGACTGGTAGGTAGAACGTTGATTGATAATTATGATTGATGTATTATATTATATTCGCCTATTACCATGATGTAAATAAGTATATGTGAGGAATGTGGAAGTCCTTGATATTGGATATAGCAATGTGCGCCATGAGCGATAGATGAAAGTGAGTTCATGGATTTGTAGCACGAGTGAATATTGTGTACTCCGATGGAGGTGTGTTACCGTAAGATGTGTGGTGAGTGAAAGGTGAACTATTGTGTGTACGCTTCATGGGTTGTAAGGAGAGGTGGAGTGAATAGAAATGGTAGGGTATTATACCAATGTAATGTTATTCTTGTAGGTGGCGGGGACGGGCCAAAGAGCCGCCTCGATGAGCACAGGGGATAGGCCAGCATAGGGCCGGAGGCCACACATAGGCCAAGAGTGAGGCTGTCGGTGCAGGACAGTAGAGGCACATAAAGTCGTGGCAGTCAGGCCACGGACAGGGACGTAGATATGAGCGTGAATGTGATAGTGTACTATTGCCATGTTGATGGGCTAGTGAACTGATAATGTACTATTGCCATGTTGATGGGCTATTGAAATGATAATGTGTTATTGCCCTGCGGAGGTGCTAGTGGAATGCTAAGGTGTATGACAATAGGAAGGTGATATTGAGAGACTGCGGTGCCAGTGAATTATTAATGTGCTATTAAGACCCTGAGGGGAGAGGCTGAGGCCGAAGTGCCTTTAGGAAGTAACTACCGGGTTGTGGATCCGAGGAAGAGTGCATGTGAGAATAAGGCCGTTGTACGGCAGTTAATTTCAATAATATAATGTATGTAATTGCGCTATTATCTGTATAATTACGTTTAAATAAATGTGTGAGTCTGATGGGTTGTTCTGTTAAGTGTTAAACTTGTTTGTTCGTGATTGTTGTCCTGTCATAAATTATTACATCTCCCAGTCTGGGATTTGTGACATTGGGAGCTCGTCCGGGAAAGGTTATTGGGAAATCCCTCTTACTGAGGAGTCTAAACAATACACGGCGTTCCAAACGCCCATTGGATTATTCCAATTTAAGGTCATGCCATTTGGGTTGGTAAACGCGCCAGCGACGTTTGCACGATTAATGAGATTAGTGTTGAAGGACATACCTAATGTCGTGTCATTCTTTGACGATATAGCATGTCATACGTCGACATGGTCTGATCATATTCAGCCACTAACAGTAATTTTTAAACGATTACGTCATTTTGGGTTAACTGCTAAACCCGCAAAGATGGATTTGGCATGTCCAGAGATAGTATTCTTAGGACATATCGTGGGTAGAGGTGTTCAGAGACCTGAAGTAACAAAAATTGACAAATTAGTAGGGTTGCAAATCCCTAAAACAAAGAAACAAGTCAGAAGCTTAGTGGGAATTTTAAATTATTACAGAAAGTTCATTCCAAATTTTTCCTCCTTGTCATCTTCTCTTACTGACCTTACTAAGAAGGGACAACCCGATAAGGTCCAGTGGACGTCGGAGTGTCAGACAGCATTTGATAATTTGGTGACAGCATTATCATCGTCACCCATTCTGATATTACCCGATTTTCGATCTAATTTTATCCTCAGAACGGATGCGTCGGACTCTGGTGTAGGCGCTTGTCTTCTACAGGAGAAGAATGAATGTCTCCATCCTGTATGTTATGTCAGTAGGAAGTTATTGCAGAGAGAAAGAAAGTATTCTGTGATAGAGCGTGAGTGTCTTGCCATTGTGTGGTCTGTCCAGAAATTAGGACGTTATCTCATGGGACGAGAATTTTGTATCCAGACAGACCACAAGCCACTAACGTTTTCGTCAAAGAATCGTTCGTCCAGCCCACGCTTGTCTAGATGGGCATTGGCTTTGCAGCCGTATACCTTCGTTATTCAACCAATTCCAGGAACCAGCAATCATATCGCCGACTACCTTAGTCGAGCTTAGGGGAAGAGTTCAGGAGCTTATACATCGGAGGACAGGAACCTTGACAGGATCTGTGTGAATGAGTCGACTTTAAGATATTGACATTATAAATATGATAGGAAGAATGGTTGATAGGTTGATTGGTTTTTGATTCTGTATTAGGTAGTGTGTTTAGTTAGCTATTGATGATGTGATACATATATGCATAGTGCAGGGCATATTGATCCCCATATTTTCCCCTGATTCCGGTATTTTATGTGCTAGGGGCATTGGTAGGTCATTTTTATGTAGGTATTGCTCACGCTCACTCGTTGACAGTCATCTTGATGCGATTTGAAATTAATTGCATTAATTTTTTTGGGGTGGGGGATGATGTCACGAGTGGAGTGAGCGATAGTTAATAATTACGGGGGGAAAGGAGGAGAGTAAAATTAACGCACGTAGACAAGTAAGTTAAAGCGTGCATGTTGTGAGTGGTGGGGGGTCTGAATGAGGCGAAAGCGCTGTATTACTATCACTGCAAGTTAGAAGGTCCTACTGAACGGACGCTAGTAAGAGCCCAGCGGGCGAACATAAGGGGAGCAGTCGGAAGACGGATGAGAGTGGTTTTTCCAGTGATGACTGGTAGGTAGAACGTTGATTGATAATTATGATTGATGTATTATATTATATTCGTCTATTACCATGATGTAAATAAGTATATGTGAGGAATGTGGAAGTCCTTGATATTGGATATAGCAATGTGCGCCATGAGCGATAGATGAAAGTGAGTTCATGGATTTGTAGCACGAGTGAATATTGTGTACTCCGATGGAGGTGTGTTACCGTAAGATGTGTGGTGAGTGAAAGGTGAACTATTGTGTGTACGCTTCATGGGTTGTAAGGAGAGGTGGAGTGAATAGAAATGGTAGGGTATTATACCAATGTAATGTTATTCTTGTAGGTGGCGGGGACGGGCCAAAGAGCCGCCTCGATGAGCACAGGGGATAGGCCAGCATAGGGCCGGAGGCCACACATAGGCCAAGAGTGAGGCTGTCGGTGCAGGACAGTAGAGGCACATAAAGTCGTGGCAGTCAGGCCACGGACAGGGACGTAGATATGAGCGTGAATGTGATAGTGTACTATTGCCATGTTGATGGGCTAGTGAACTGATAATGTACTATTGCCATGTTGATGGGCTATTGAAATGATAATGTGTTATTGCCCTGCGGAGGTGCTAGTGGAATGCTAAGGTGTATGACAATAGGAAGGTGATATTGAGAGACTGCGGTGCCAGTGAATTATTAATGTGCTATTAAGACCCTGAGGGGAGAGGCTGAGGCCGAAGTGCCTTTAGGAAGTAACTACCGGGTTGTGGATCCGAGGAAGAGTGCATGTGAGAATAAGGCCGTTGTACGGCAGTTAATTTCAATAATATAATGTATGTAATTGCGCTATTATCTGTATAATTACGTTTAAATAAATGTGTGAGTCTGATGGGTTGTTCTGTTAAGTGTTAAACTTGTTTGTTCGTGATTGTTGTCCTGTCATAAATTATTACATCTCCCAGTCTGGGATTTGTGACAATAGGAACGCCTTACTTAAGTTACTCCAAGATACAATTTTATGAAACAGGTAGAAATATTCTTTTTCTAATGAGATTAGTAGGATTTGTTATATAACTGTAACAGCGTAATTTGTGCTGGATTATGTAGTAATCATATGATTTGTATAATATATACATGTAATCATTTCGACTCGCTAGGCAGTTGCATGCAGAAATTGGGAATCCGTTTCAGGGCGCATCCAATCAAAGAGTCAAATTAAAATTAAGTTTTCTTGAAATTTGAAATTATCGCTGTTAACTTCTTTGTACAAGCTGGTGTGAATGCGGATCCGTGTTTTATTTAGCGAGATCAGAGTATATTTGAGTCTTGGTGCATGCAATCAAGGAATTGGTTGCGGGCATCACCAGATCTCTACACATCACAGCTGCCGCTAGGTAAGAATGTCTCACATCTATTTCTTTTATTTTAACTTAGCGCTTTTGTATGTTCTCGCCCTTATACGGTTCTCTGTCCCTGAATTGTTGTTCGTTGCAGCATCTGAACTGGAAATGACTGTCGTAAGGGGGACGGACAGTGTATTTCATAGAATGATTAGAAAGTTCTAGCTGAACAATGAACATCTCAGTAGTTTCTCTATTTGGATTTGTAATTAAAGCCCCCCCCCCCCCCCCATCATCCAAACTAGAATGGATTTCACTACTACAGTAAGACCGTCAATGTTATGCATTATTAAAAATGCTATCGGCGATTTCATGATCCCACAATATTCGTGAGACTAGCATGATATCGATCAGTATGTGTATGACGCTGTGTTACAAGTTTTGTAGGTATTGGTGATTCACTCACCACTCAACATCTTATGAATGGAGTAATTAATCCTATGCATGCACTTGAAAAACACATGCAGTTTTCTTCGAGTTAAATTGTACCATTTTACCATCATGAGATTAAAGAATAATTGTTAAAGGCGTCTTTATTGAGTTCTTTTTTCAATAAAAATAATGGTGCGTAACGTAACAGTAAATGATGGTGCGTGACGTAACAGTAAATGATGGTGCGTAACGTAACAGTAAATGATGGTGCGTAACGTAACAGTAAATGATGGTGCGTAACGTAACAGTAAATGATGGTGCGTAACGTAAACATTGCCGGCACATACAAGTGCGCTTGTAAATAATATGTGAAGTCATGTAGAGGTGGGTCGAATTATTTCCAACAATTTTTTTTTTCTTTGGTGACAAAAACTCAGTCAGATGTCACAGAGACCCTCAAGAAAATATTTCTCTTCACCACCGCCCCCGACAATAGTAAAAAAAATAAAATGAGCCAGGTATCAGAGCCTAAAAATTGAAGTTTATTCATCGGAGACCCTGTTCCTGGGAAGTTAATGTGAAAGTATAATTTCTTTAAAAACCGAATCCTATGGGAGAGAATTTATTAGTTTAGAAATGTGCTGGAGAAAGTGATAAAGTCCTCTTGGTTAGTGTTTAATGTGTAATATTTCATTGCTAGCCATGACACAAATATTCTTGTTCCGTGGAGGGAAGGCTGAGAATGGGAGTAATTTGAAATGTAGACAGTGGGCTATGTTATTAAATCGGATAGAGATAAATATTCATGTGCAAAAACCAGCCTGACAAGTTCCATAGCCAGTAATTGGAGCCACTGATATTCAATCTCTTCATTTTATTTTTCTTTACAACCAGTTGTCACTGCTAAATGCTGTGTGTTCAATGTAACTACCTTTGTTAACTCTGCATGATATGATCCTCAACGAGAGGTTTTGCTTGACTTGTTTGTGTCACCAACGGCTTTAGAAAGTTTGAATGGTAAGAGCTCTGGTGCAACGAGGAAGTTGAAAAAAGTGACCTATAATAACGATTCATAAAGTAAAAACTTGATGTCAAACGTCCTGGTTGATTTTTTTTTTATGCAATAGGATTACATTATATTGTTACTATTTAATTTTTTAATTAGGTTATAATCACTGTTAAAAGTAATTTGAAAAATTAATTGTTAATGACAATTGTCTTTCTCTTGCCCCCCCCCCCCTCCCCAACCATACACATTGTCAATGCTTTGTTACACTTTTGCTGTAGGGTCTGGTTTCCCCTCGTCTTAATCTCTTTCATTATAGTATTCTGATACACTTCACATCCTCAGAATTTTCATTGTGAACGTTAAACTTTATATCATGATCACCTGATTCATTTTCGTCACACTGTTATTCAGCCTTCGAGCTTGAAAACATTCAAAGAAGAAAGATTGTAAAGGAAGGACTACGTTTCACATGTAGTTATGATCTATTGTTATTATTATAGGGCTACACTGGATCTTTTGAATATAAGGAAAGGATAGGAAGAATATGTCACATCACGTTAAGAACGTTGGAGAAACCCAAGTACAAAGGGCGACAGATTAGCACTTCTATGACATTTCTCCTTTGCATTTAGTCAATCATCATTCGAGCACATCTTCAGAACAAGGAAAGATATCAAGTCAGACGTCTTTCTGTTCCCCTTTTAGATTGATACCAATGTAATGTAAATAAATAAGCTGTATTTTTTGCTCTTGGTTTCAATAAACATTGTACCAAAATTATGTTTTATTAATTAGAGAAAGCAATACATGTAATAGGAAAATTCATAGCTAGAAAATGAAAATGTAAATCACAGGAGTCGCAGCTTAAAATACAAAACTGGGAGATCCAGCTTTAAAATAATCTCCATCATTAGAGATGGCGAATCCGCTTTGAAGATACCAGGAAGGTGTTTGACACGTCACTGTCGTGTCCTGTACACGATGGAAACTTTTAGCAAACCAGGAACGAGCTTATAGGCATTGGCTGGTGTTACGAGTTGGGTTATATGGAATTATTGGTGTTACGACTGCATTTAAAATATCGAGAGGTTTTTAGGAATTATTCTTCCATACCATGCCACATATACTAATAACAATTCGAATAAGTTTTATCAAGGACCTGCAGGGCCACAAATTTATTTACTTTAAAATCCCTAACAAATTTCGTCTAGCTCTTGCATACTAAAAAGACAACATCAGCAGCATCAAATGAAAATTCAATAATATATCACTAGAAGTCTCCTCTAGATTCCCAAAAGATTATATCATTCTGACTCATTCACAATTTAATTATTACTTATCTATCTTTCAGATATAGTCTGCCTACTATCTAACAAATAATATCCTAATGTCTCAGACGACAATGTTAACTCAGTTATTTGTGCCTACCGCTTATAAAGGATCAAACTCGTCAATACAACTGACGTAGTTAAGTTAGATCTAGATCTACTCTAGGATGGGCTGGCAATCCCCAGCCTCATCCAGACACATCAATTTCAATTTACAAATGTGTATACCAGACACTCATGCTAGATCTAATTGCAAGTTAAAATACATTGTAGTCTTGCATTCTTTGGTAGCACTTCTACTGGAAAATTTAAGGTCAGCTTCACGTTCATCGTTGAATCAATAGACAAACACTTACACTTGGTCCCTGATACGAGATCAGGGAGCCGGAGATAATAGCAGTAGATAATTTGTGGGAAGCATATGGTCTCATTCCAGTGTCTATCAAGGACATAGACATGACTATAACAATCTTCTGATTCTCTCTGGCTGAATCACGCCGACTACCTGCGCAGATGGATATTTCTGCATGGAGTAGTGAAACATAGGAATGGCTCCGCTTATATACCGCGCGGCCATCTGCAAATCCCCAGCCAACTGCCCAAATTTGATTGGTGCATCCATTTCGAGCTCAGCTCGTAGTATTAATAGATTCTGCATGGAAATCGGTCACGGCCTTGCACTAGTAACAGACAAGGTCAAATTAACATATCAAAACCCTTACTAAAGTCTCCAACCCTCTACGTTTTATGTACGAATTTACTATTTCCCTTTTTCTCACCCCTTCTCTTCCCTGTTAGAATTCATCAAAATCACGGGGTCGAGAACTGCACCGTCACTGCTAACCCATCCATTTATTCTATCTTGCCCCACTTTCTTTCCATCTCTAAGAAAAAGCGTTACAAAAACAAACTGTCCACGAGAATAGTCCAAGGACATTTGCACTGGCTAAAGTCAACGAGACCATGAAATTAACAAGCCGTGACCCAGCACGACACTTCTAGTCCTAACCCTGACATCCCCCACCCCAGTGAAAATTTTAATAAAAATTTACACGATAGGATCCAAGAAATCCCAAAGTTATTGTGGTAGGGGCTTAAGTACTACTGTAGAAAAACGAGCCTTAAGCTTGAGACCAAAAAAAAAATCTAACTAAGAACGTGCATATTGGATGGACAAACGCATACAATTATTGATGTCACGTTCTATAGAATCTATTCTATCGAAACATTCTTACTGCACACAATCAAAATTCTCAGGAACATCTATAATAAGAATGAGTATATCACTGTATACTGCTGGATTAAAGTATAACTATTATCAAACAATGAAGCCTTACTGAAGGAATAGGCTCATAATTACCTAGTCAACACACATAATTGCTGCTTATATACACATTCACACACAATATATTGTTAATTAAAATACTGTGGTATCCAATGGCAGCAGTAGCTCTGGTAGCTTGGTTTGCCATCTTCATCTCATTGACCCGCTGACAAGGGCGTCAGGTTTGTCAGAAGTTCAGGTCACAGTCTGGAATGACGCTGGTGGAAAGAGGATATTCACAAAAAAAAATTGTAAAACTGGTTCATAAAGTAATGAACAAGATAAATGTGAATCCATCCACCGTCTAGAATTGAGGGGGACAAGCACCATCCAACCCCAATATAAGACAGACTCTGTAATAGAGTAATGAAATTGTAGGTCTGTCCTACAACGGATTTCCGTATAATGAAGCCGAAATAAAAACGGCGAAAAGTTAATTACCTTAACGTTTACATTTCAAACTCGCGTGGTGCTGCCTTAAATGCAACAATAGTATAGAACTTTCTCAATTTAATAACAATATGATTTAATTTATTTAATCTCCGTATCGAATCCGGTATAGATGAGATGGCACGAGGCGATAGCTAGTTAATTAAATGCGCTTTACGCAAGCCATGCACACGTCAAGTGTCACAGTCATCTCGGTATATAGTCATATCTGGCATTACGTTAGCTGGTCCACGGGACGCGGACAGCCTAAGACATAATCGGTATAAAAAAAAACCACTCTTCTCCACAACTTAAAACGCGACCACGCAGTGTCGTCTGTTACCACTGCAAAATCTCTCTCAACGCGACGAATCAGTGTACTCTGTTAGCACTGGAAAAACTCTCAAAACGCGAAAATTCCCTTTCTTACCGGTCGGTCTTACAGTGCCTGCGGCCTTACACTGCCCATAGGTCTTATACTGCGTCTCCGCGTCTTACACTGCCTGCGGCCTTACACTGCCCTGAGGCCTTACACTGCCTGTAAGAAGGTTCAACTCTCTCTCTCTCTCAACATACCACGTGTCTTTTATAATGACATTACCTCAACACTGATACGAACAAGTCCCATGAGACAAAAAAACTCTTTGCTCCTCGGGCGGCCGCACAGCAGAAAATAATACCAATATTCACCACATATCCCTACTCAAAAAAAAAAGTCACTTCCCTAAGCAGCCTAGTACTGCCCTCTCGGGGCTCGTCAATGTTAAAACGAGATCGGTTATATCACACTAACCCAGAACTGGCAGTATTAACTGCACGGGTTCTAATAATTCACTTAATGTCAATAATCCAGATTAAAATTCAACGTGGTTTTAGCACGTGAAATACTTCAGGCATATATTGTAAACATAGCAATATTAGTATAGTAGTTTAAAGTTTATAAGGAAGGAAAAAGAAATACAATAAACAGGTCGCTAAACTCACAAGAAAGACGAACGATAACAGACCCTACAAGTCCTAACTTATGTTACAGAAAGTTTAAGAAAAAGACAGGAGAGACATCTTCCTAAAAAAATGTAAGGAAGGAAAAGAAACGCCACAATCTATACGAATAATGGATCCCTAATAGAACTATTCACAGTGAAGCAAATCCCCCCGAGTTATAAATAGCCACCAAGGCACTCCAATATCCTTCGTAATGGCAAAGAAGATATGCTATACTATGATCCCAACCAACCTCCCGCTCTTAAACTAAACATATAGTAAATGGTAAAATAGCCTGGAAACACAGAGCGGAAAGTACGTCGCCCTCCTCAAGACTGTTAATAGATGCTTCACTTAACTTTGTTTTTGAGGAATTCAGATGGTAAATATCCTCAAACCATAGCTCCAAGCCCAAAAAATGCGTTTCTGTCTCAGGTAGATCTGTACGGTGAAAGGTGTCCCTCGCCGGTGTCGTCGGGTCAATGGGATGTTGAGTTCACCATATGAAATTGAAACAAAATGTTAAATTAATACAAATTGCCTAAAATCTATAATAAAAGGACCTGAAAACACAATGTTACAACAGTACAATATTAATTAATGGAATAAAAATACAATAGATTTTAAAATAATTTACCTATGGCATGGTGTTATTTAAGTTCTTTAAGGGTCCCTCTCCAGTGTTACGAGTTGGGTTATATGGAATTATTGGTGTTACGACTGCATTTAAAATATCGAGAGGTTTTTAGGAATTATTCTTCCATACCATGCCACATATACTAATAACAATTCGAATAAGTTTTATCAAGGACCTGCAGGGCCACAAATTTATTTACTTTAAAATCCCTAACAAATTTCGTCTAGCTCTTGCATACTAAAAAGACAACATCAGCAGCATCAAATGAAAATTCAATAATATATCACTAGAAGTCTCCTCTAGATTCCCAAAAGATTATATCATTCTGACTCATTCACAATTTAATTATTACTTATCTATCTTTCAGATATAGTCTGCCTACTATCTAACAAATAATATCCTAATGTCTCAGACGACAATGTTAACTCAGTTATTTGTGCCTACCGCTTATAAAGGATCAAACTCGTCAATACAACTGACGTAGTTAAGTTAGATCTAGATCTACTCTAGGATGGGCTGGCAATCCCCAGCCTCATCCAGACACATCAATTTCAATTTACAAATGTGTATACCAGACACTCATGCTAGATCTAATTGCAAGTTAAAATACATTGTAGTCTTGCATTCTTTGGTAGCACTTCTACTGGAAAATTTAAGGTCAGCTTCACGTTCATCGTTGAATCAATAGACAAACATTTACACTTGGTCCCTGATACGAGATCAGGGAGCCGGAGATAATAGCAGTAGATAATTTGTGGGAAGCATATGGTCTCATTCCAGTGTCTATCAAGGACATAGACATGACTATAACAATCTTCTGATTCTCTCTGGCTGAATCACGCCGACTACCTGCGCAGATGGATATTTCTGCATGGAGTAGTGAAACATAGGAATGGCTCCGCTCATATACCGCGCGGCTATCTGCAAATCCCCAGCCAACTGCCCAAATTTGATTGGTGCATCCATTTCGAGCTCAGCTCGTAGTATTAATAGATTCTGCATGGAAATCGGTCACGGCCTTGCACTAGTAACAGACAAGGTCAAATTAACATATCAAAACCCTTACTAAAGTCTCCAACCCTCTACGTTTTATGTACGAATTTACTATTTCCCTTTTTCTCACCCCTTCTCTTCCCTGTTAGAATTCATCAAAATCACGGGGTCGAGAACTGCACCGTCACTGCTAACCCATCCATTTATTCTATCTTGCCCCACTTTCTTTCCATCTCTAAGAAAAAGCGTTACAAAAACAAACTGTCCACGAGAATAGTCCAAGGACATTTGCACTGGCTAAAGTCAACGAGACCATGAAATTAACAAGCCGTGACCCAGCACGACACTTCTAGTCCTAACCCTGACAGCTGGCATAGGTTTTATGGGGAAAATATACCCGAACACCACAGAAACATTCTGTGTCGTGACCATAATGATTATGATGAATATTTGGTGCATGGAAAATGAACTTAGAATAACAAACATTTTTTATTCTTTCCTTTGTAAAATTTGGCTGACTGCACTTTTGTGTTCTGTTTTTAAGATCGGCAGCTTTATCTCAGATTATACTGTCATAAAATGTAAAATGTAATCCGATAATATGATATAAATAAATGAAACGAAGCTGTGTCTCGTCTTTATTTTGTACTTTACAAAACTAATGCAACAATTTAAAAAGTACACAGATCAAATTCAATGCTGTCCCACCTGAAGGTTGTGTCTGTTTTAGTCACCCCTGTTTCAAAGAGCACGCCGGCATTAAATTATATTGTTTGATTAATTCAAAGTTAACCCGGTACTATAACACGTTGAAAAATGAGGTACCGGCATGTTGGTAGAGAAACATTTACATTGTCACTCCATTGATGGACCTCATTCATTATGGTAACATTCGTGTCACTCTTTTGATATTTGTCTTAGTTTTTTCAACCCCCCCCCCCCCCGCTCCTTTGAAACCCACTGACTTGATTTGAAAAGCGATTTTTCCAAAACTGGGTAAGTCAAATTTTGCAAGAGTTATGGCCCCTTTCAGATATTCATTCAAAATTAGTGTAAGGTGTGGTGTAAGTGTTCATTCCACGGTTAATATGTCCCGTCTTTATCTTCAGGTAAATGCAGGACGTAGCACATCCTAACCGAAAGTTTACACTGTCACGAGTGGAGTGAGCGGGATTCAAGGATTACGGGGGCATGGAAGTGAGGGAATGACTCACGGGATAGTGAGGCTGCTCACCTATATTGACTTCTGTTAGTTAACGTTAAAGCGTGAAATGTTGTGAGTTGGGGGGTCGGCATGAGGCGAGAGCGCTGTAATGACAATCACTGCAAGTTAAGAAGTCCCAGGGGACAGACGTGAGATCAGAGCAGTCGGGAGATTGTTGTGTGTTTTCCAGTGATGACTGGTAGGTTGAACTGTGATTTATAATTATGATGATTGATGTATTATATTCGCCTATGACCATGATGTAAATAAGTGTATGTGAGGAATGTGGAAGTCAGTGATTACTGTGTATAGAAATGTGCGCCATGAGCGATAGATGTAAGTTAGGTCCATGGATTCGTAGCGAGAGTGAGTGCTGTGTGGTACGGTGGAGGTGTGTTACCGTAAGATGTGTGGTGAGTGAAAGGTGGACTATTGTGTGTACGCTTCACGGTTTGTAATGAGGGGTGGAGTGGTTAGAAATGGTATGGGATTATACCAATGTAATGTTCTTCTTGTAGGTGCCGGGGTCGGGCAGAGACGCCACTCGCGGTGAGCGAACTAGCACAGGGGATAGGCCAGCATAGGGCCGAAGGCTACTCATAGGCCAGTGGAGGGAAGCTGTCGCGCAGGACAGTAGGAGCGCATGAGTAGTGGCAGTCTGGCCACAGACAGTGACGTTGTATAGAACTATTAATGTGCTATTGCCATGTTGAGGGGCTATTGGAATGTTACTGTGCCATTGCCATGTTGAGGTGCTATTGGAATGCTAATGTGTTATTGCACTAGGAGCATGTCAGGCCAGAGTTTTCTGCTATTGTATGACAGTACACAATACAGCCTGCTACTGTCACCCCCACTGTCTTGTGGGTCATCTCGGGAGAGAGGAAGACTAGGGGAAGGTAACCCTGAATACAAATACCACACTGCCTTGTGTGTTGCTATGATAGCAAAGGCTATGGGAGTAAACCCAGACAGAAAATCAGGAGTGGAGACCCGAAGGTGGTTGTCAGGGAGAACTGCATCAAACTGGCTTCCAGCATCTCCTGCAGCCGGACTAGTTCCAAATGTATTGACCCGGTCTCTCCCTTGGGTTTAACTAGAATGGCAGAGAGAGCGGTGGTGCCTCTGGGCAAAGCACCATCTCTTAAAAATAGCCCAGGCAAGGCAGCAAAACGAGGAGGCGTTTGCTCGGGCTTGGCAAGCGTCTGTCTCTCCTCTATAAGCCCACCCATTTCCGATTTGGAGAGGACACTCCAGCCATCCGTTACGGATGGGCACAACACGGGAGGTGGCAGTTACCGGTGATAAGCTCAATCCATTTGGCGTACGGATGAGCGCCAGGGGTCCCCTCTGTCGGTGGGAGCGGCTTTTCAGCTGCATTGATCAACTACCGCCCGCCGTAACCTGGGCAGCCCCCAGGCAGTTGGGTGTTGTTCCGCCACGTCAGCCTGCTTCATAAGGTGGTTGGAGCTAGACCAAAAGTCAAAAAGCTGACGTAAAGTGTGCACCTGGCAAAAACAGAAAAATACTAAAACTTGGTACCTGGAACGTCAGAACAATGCGCCCAGGCTTGCAACAGCAAGATCGCACTAATATTGACTCCATCAGGAAATCCCAAATTATTGATCGAGAACTTCAGCTACTAAACATCGACATCGCTGCCCTTCAAGAAACTCGACTTCCCGACTCCGGGTCAGTCAAAGAAGAAAACTACACCTTCTTCTGGCAGGGCCTTAGCAGCGAACAGCCGAGAATCCACGGCGTGGGCTTCGCCGTAAAAAACTCCCTTATCAATTCGATCGCAACTCCATCATGACACTCAGACTGAACACCCGGTCTGGTTTTACCAACATTATCTGTGTCTATGCCCCAACACTTACCTCCTCTGACGAAACCAAAGACATTTTCTACGAGGCATTGCAGAGGACTCTCCACAACATCCCTCTCACCGAAGGCCTGCTAATTCTGGGTGACTTTAACGCTCGAGTGGGAGCAGATCACTCCGCATGGCCAAAGTGCATTGGGCACTTCGGCATTGGCAACATCAACGAAAACGGGCAGCGCCTTCTGGAGCTATGCTCCGTAAACTCATTATGTGTTACAAACACGTACTTTGACCTTCAGAGATGCCAAAGAACATCATGGCGCCATCCCAGGTCTGGCCATTGGCATCAATTAGATCTTATTCTCTCAAGGAGGAAGAGTTTGGGCTGTATAAAAATAACTCGTTCCCTCCACAGTGCTGACTGTGACACCGACCATGCACTGGTAGTCAGCAAAATCAAAATTTCGGCCAAGAAAATATACAGATCAAAAGCCCCTTCAATCCCTAAGATCAATGTAACAGCAATCAGAGATGAATCAAATAGAAAGTCATTTGAAAAGTTATTTGCTGAAAGCATGGATAATGTCACCCAATGTGACTCGGTAGATGAAACATGGAACACTCTCAGTTCAAAAATTCATGACTGTGCCATCAAGTCTTTTGGACAGCATAAAGTTTCAAACAACGACTGGGTAGCCCAGAACAGCGAAATTCTCCTACCTCTCATTGAGCAAAAGAAATCTGCTTTCAATGAGTATAACAAAAATTGCAATCAGAGTACAAAAACTTGTTTGAAAAATGCAAAAGCTAAACTTCAGCTGGAGGTAAGACGTTGCGCCAACAAATACTGGACAGACTTGTGTAACAGCATACAAGAGGCAAATGAAAAGGGAGATATGAAAACCGCCTTTAGTCAGATGAAAGTAGCCCTTGGGCCAATCATCACCAAAAGCACCCCACTTAAGTCTGTAAATGGTGAACCCATCACAGATAAAAATGAACAACTGAATAGGTGGGTAGAGCATTACTCTCTGTTGTATTCAACTGAGAAAAATATTCCACCAGATTTTGAGGAACACCTCCAAAAACTGCCAATAATGGCCGAACTTGACGCTGAACCTTCCTTAGTCGAGCTTTCCAATGCAATCGACCACCTGTCTGCTGGAAAAGCCACAGGAAGTGACAACATTCCTGCAGAGGTATTAAAAGACCTAAAAGGCCCACTATTACCACACCTGTATAATCTGTTACTGCAGTGTTTAAAAGAAGGCGTGATACCACATGATATGAGAGACGCCAAAATTGTCACACTTTACAAGAACAAAGGAGACAAAGGCGACTGCAACAACTATCGAGGCATATCCCTCCTCAGCATTACTGGAAAGGCTTTTGCTCGCGTCATCCTCTGCCGCCTTCAACAACTGGCGGAAAAAGTCTTACCAGAAACACAATGTGGCTTTCGAAGCAAACGATCAACTATTGACATGATATTTGCACTTCGGCAAATCCAAGAAAAATGTAAAGAACAAAACAGGCCGCTTATAACATGCTTTGTGGACCTAACAAAGGCTTTCGACACCGTAAGCCGATCTGGCCTGTATGCAGTCCTTAAATCCATAGGCTGTCCACCAACATTGCTAAAACTTATTGCATCCTTCCACACTGACATGAGGGCATGTGTCAACTTTGAGGGCTGCACATCCAATTCATTTGCTGTAAACAGCGGTGTGAAGCAGGGATGTATTCTTGCTCCTACCTTATTTGGTATATATTTTGCAGCCCTACTCAAGAATGCCTTTGGTCAATGTTCAGGTGGAGTACTTATTAACACCAGAGTGGACGGCTCCATTTTTAATGTTGCCAGACTAAAAGCCAAATCTCGTACAGAGCATATTATGTTACAAGAGCTCCTCTTCGCAGATGATGCTGCAATCGTGGCCCACGATGAAACCACGCTCCAGGCTCTCATCAATAGCCTTGCCAAAGCCTGTGACAAATTCATGCTAAAGATCAGTGTCTCAAAAACTGTAGTTTTGACACAAGGCTTGAGAAACTCCAACCCAATCATGCTGAATGGCTCTCCTCTGGAGCAAGTGGGAAAATTCTGCTACCTAGGCTCAACCATCAGTGGTAGCACAGACATAACAACTGAAATAAATGCCAGAATAGGAAAGGCGGCCACAGCTTTTGGCAAACTCTCAAAAAGGGTGTGGAACAATAGCAAGCTGACCATCAAAACAAAGGTACTCGTGTACCAAACTTGCGTCCTAAGCACCCTGCTGTATGGCTCAGAGACATGGACCACCTACTCCAAACATGAAAGATCCCTCAACTCCTTCCACCTGCGCTGCCTACGCAAAATTCTCAAGATCAAGTGGCAAGACAGGATCTCAAATATCGAAGTTCTGAGCCGAGCCAACATTCCATCAACTCAGGCTCTCCTAGGCAAAAAAAGACTGCGGTGGCTTGGACATCTCCACCGTATGGAAAATGATCGCATCCCCAGACAAATTCTCTACGGGGAACTTGCTACTGGCAACCGACCCAGAGGTAGGCCACATCTGCGATTCAAAGACACTTGCAAGGTCACGATGAAAGCATTCAACATCGACCCCAATGAATGGGAGAACCTTGCAAATGATCGAAGCAGATGGAGACAAAAATTGCGCAGTGGCACGCTCGCAATAGACTTCAATGCAAAAGAAACATACCTGACAAAACGACAGAGGCGGAATGAAAACACTCGCCAAAGTGAACCCAAAAGACTGACCTGCAATCACTGCCATCGCACTCTCGGGTCAAACATTGGTAGAATAAGCCACGAGAGAAGCTGTCAGTCAAAGTGAAAGTGAATATTCTAGCTGCTAAGACCGTCTGTAAAGACGCTAAAGGCCATATATATTGCACTAGGAAGGTGCTATTGAGAGACTGCGGTGCGAGTGAAATATTGTGCTATTAAGACATTGAGAGGAGAGGCTGAAGCCGAAGTGTCTTTAGAAAGTAATTACCGGGTTGTGGACCCGAGGAAGAGTGCATGTGGGAATAAGGCCGTTGGACGGTAGTTAGATTCAATAATATAATGTATGTAATTGCACTTCTATCTTTATCTTTATGTATAATAAATGTGTGAGTCTGATGGGTTGTTCTGTTAAGTGTTATCCGTGTTCGTTCGTGATTGTTGTCCTGTTATAACTATTACATCTCCCAGTCAGGGATTTGTGACATACACCTCATCTTACATTAAATTTGAACAACTATCTGAAAGGAACCATAACTCATGCAGAATTTGACTTACCCAGTTTCGGAGAAAACGCTCTTAATTTGCATTTTGACAATATTGCTTCAAAGCTTTTTGTCCTGTTTTCTCAGAGGAATTTGGCAGGGTGAGGCTGATTCAGGAGAGACGAGCGGGGGGGGGGGGGGGAGAGGGGAGCAAGATAAGATGCAAAAAACTTCTTCCCAATTCCAAATATTAGTATGAGCATTTCAACATGGCCTTTTGCTTGCTATAATTATTGAGAAAAGGGTTTGTTTTCTGCCGTTTCCTCCACGAGTATCTTTAATCTTACAACATAAGGGATATGTCTTTCTAACTGGCTGATCTTAATTCACTTATCATTCACAGTATGCTGCAGAGAAGATTCTTCACTCTTCAAATATTAACACGCAATGGAATCGGACACACATCATCGATGTTAAGATTTGTAAATTCACAAGCTTTCTTTATTAACTGGCGTTTCTCTTCCAAGAGAAAAGGTTGTCGCGAATGTGGTTTATAGCAATCGACTGCAATTCAAGAGGAAAACACACACTCGACGAACACACTAGCTTTCCTACTGGAATTAAATAACAACTCAAATGAATTAGTTTGTCAGACCTGTAGGGCCACAATAATGTATTGAGTTAGCTGCATAAGATAACATATATAAATGAAATGACCGTCAGGGTAACTGCAAAATGAGAATACAATTTTAGAATGGACTAAAAGGTCCTAGTACTGGATCAAATATAACTAATGACTCATAGGATATTTAATACAAATTATAGTCTTCGCTGTCTCAGCACACGCCAGCTCCATTGCAATGGCTCCTGTCATATATTCTAATACTGGCACTGCCTGGCTGTGACTCTAGGAGCAGACTCTCATACTGCTGGTAACATCTGAATTCTGACATACAATTACAATGCATACCATTTTTCCCTGGCCATCAAGAACCAGGGACTATCAACAAAGGCGTTGCATGGTGGACAAAGTCTGGGTAGCTATTAGCTGGAGCTCGTCATTTCTAGGCTCCTCATATAGATGGTCTGCTATATTGCGTCTCTGTTCCGATCTGGCTCGAAATTAGCCGACCACTCCGCAGTGGACACGTTTCTGCATGTGATAATGGACATAGGTATGGGCTGACTTTTATAATGTCTAGCCACCTGCAACTACCGTCCAAATTCCTAGATTTGATTGGTGCGGTCATGCGAGCTGAGCTCGCAGTATTAATTTATTCTATTGTGTAAGTCGGTTACGGCCTTGCACTAAGACAGACAAGGTCGTCTTCTAAATATGTGAGTGTGCATGAGAAAACCCGGTATAAGTCGGCAGAGCTGATTTTGAGAAAAACGGGCTTTGAAGTGAAAATATGGGTCCGACACAAACCTCCAACTTGGCTGTTGTTTAGGGGACCGTGGCATGTTACAGGGTAAACTGTAGACGAGCAGTGAACACTACTCACTGTGATCTCTATAACGGCTTTGTAATTAGACTACGGTCTCCTAACAAGATCAAAAAAACTTCCGACTTGGCTGTTGCAAGGGGACCGTGGCATGTTACATGGTAAACTGTAGATGAGCAGTGAACACTACTCACTATGATCTCTATAACTGCTTAGTTATTAGACTACGGTCTCCTAACAGCAATCACTCCAATATTAGTTGGTCAATTAGCTATTGCCACTTATAGGATTAAATGCCATTTTCTCAAAATCTTGTGTTAGGGGGGTCACTGACTTCAATTTATCAGAAATGTCTTGTCTTTCATTATATGTGCAGAACTCAAAATGCCATGTTGCCGACTTATGCCGGGTTTTCTCATGCACACTCACATATTATGTTAATAACAATTAAATCCAAAATCTTATTAACTTGACTCAGCACAATTCGTGCTTTCACGAACCACTGAATGTCAACAGTCAATTACAACCACCTCACACCCTCTAACAATGCTATTGAATCACGAACTGGAGCTGCTCTGCCATCCCTGGTTTACCTACACATATTCTTTTTTAACCATCTACAGTTTTTATGTCGAAAAAAACATTACTCAAAACATGTTGCTCACGAGAACAGCTCAAGGACACTTCACTATGACTAGATTAAAAAAAACTGAATTCAAACCGTGGCCTAGCACAGCATTTATACACTTAACTTGCTCTTGACAAAGGTTATCACATTTTACAAGATTGATTTCACTGTCTTCTTATTGAAATTTACATTTCATTCAAATCTACCCTTTTTGTTTGCAAGAGCATTGCCAAACAGTCAGCAGATTCTGACACGACTGCCCTTAGCCACTACGGTGACAGACTTTCGGCATTTGGTCACATGATGTAAAGTCTCACTCATAGTGGCATTAGATGCGAAGCCAGCAAAGAAAGATTTAGTCCTTTTCAAGTTTTATTTTCTAGTATCCCTTCTTCTTGTTAAAATGCTTTCTGGAATGGAGGGTTGAGAAAAACGGAGTATTTGAGTGATGCGCTGCATTTTTCCCTTAAAATAATTGTTGCACTTGCAGTAACAAAAAGCTTGGCAAATGTATGAACATGACATTTTAATGTGAATCTGAGATAAAAAAGATTTAAAATTGCATTTTAGATGTTTTGATATTGTAATCACTCACATGATTGATCTCGCTTCATACTTTAAAGCACATCAGTTAATGATATTTCTACGTGCTACGTGCAGTTCTATTACTGTAGTCATGTTGTAGTTCTAAGGGTGTCTAAAAGAAAAAGAAAATATTAATAATGGATCAAAATGATGTGTGTATCAAACAATATGGACGTACTAAATGTTTTTGTTCTGTTTCTGTAAGGGGCCCATGTTAACACTTCTGGAAATACAATGTATCTGTTAGCTCGTTGCCTCTGTATTTCCAGTGTGGTTCCACCCCTTTTCGTGGTAGTTAAACTGATGAGAACCTTTTGAAGACCAAGGAAGGTATAGTCTCTACCGAAATAGTCGCGATGATAGTTATCGCAGTTTCTTTTCTATGCCAGTGTGTTTGTAAAACAATATGTAAATGGTATTGTTTAAAACCAGGTGATAGAGGACAATATAGATTGTGGATAAGACAGAGATCTTTGTTTCTCGGGTGCCTCAGCAGAATGCAGTTACTCACGTAAAAATAGTAAAATGACTGCTAAAATATCTTTGACAAATTCCTGAATACCAGAATTTAAACAACAACAACAACAAAGAAAAGAATAAATCCAGTCCAGATTCAAACAAGAGGTGGCAGCTGGTCCGTTATATTATAATGCATTCATGGTCGACCAAGTTTCGGAAACTAAATACCGGTATTGTGAAAAGTAGACGAGGTTCTTGAGAGAAAGATCAGCAGTGGCGGCCGCGTTAATCCACAGTGGTGATTAAGCATGACGTAAACCACGTCAGAGACTCACAGCTTCAAATTATGTCGAAAAAATGACTTGCCGCTTGTTGTTATTGGTTTTTTTCAATTTAATAGTAATTAGAAATTGAGTCATCAGTGTACTCTGAAGTCGAGAGCTTGACTTCACAATTTTGACGAAAGGTACACTGAGTGAAAAAATTCACAATAAACAATTCTTTGTACATAACGTTTGAAGTATAAATATATTATATAAAGAAGACACGGTCAACAATAACCACACAACAACCATTCTGTACGATAATGATTTCAGAGATGCAATCTGTATCAAGATGATGTTACTGACGCTAAATGCGATCCACGGACTTATAGCTGCAATAGTATAATGTTTAAATCTATCAGTTTTGGTGTTTTTTATGCATCATAGCTGATTGGTAGCTGATCTTTTGATTGGTAGCATATCTTCTGTTCTAGATTACTTTGAGCATATCTATTGGCTTGTGCCATCTCCTGAATTGATTGTAGATGGTATCATTTGTAAAGGAATCCTGTCACAGATGTTTGTTTTACCGTTCCTTCTTCTCCGGAAATGCTCCTTCCTGTGAAGGCCGAATTTAGTAAGTGGCAGTAGCAGGCAAATCCAAATTTACTTTTATGATGTTTCCCGCACAGACAAGCCACAAATCTGATTCTTGTTCCCTATAATTATTTCTAAGCGTTATGCTGTAGTAAATTTTATGCCATAGTATTCAGACAATTGTTAATTGTTTTTTTTTTCTGGCTCTTTCCCTTTGAAATAAAATGTAGAAATGGGACTAGGTTGCTCCCCCACTCCCAAATCTTTAAATATTGCTAAGTTGTCTTGTCTTTCAGTGAAAAAGAGCCCAACCATGAACAGAATTATGCCGATATGTTAGCCTTCTTAGTGAGAATGATTAGACCAATATTTAATGCTTAAGATTTGGAAAACCTGCCAAATGAAGAAAAAACAAATTATTACAACATAACAGGACGTCAGCCAACACAATAATATGGTCAGTTTAATGAATTCCTCTAACATGAACATGAGAATATAAAACATACATTTGTAAATATACAATCAAGCTGTACAGTGAGCACACATTGTCAGATGCCCCAAAACTGTCCGCAGGAGCAACTTATTGCCTAAAGGATGTGCTAACCGTATTAAAGAACATAACCCAGTAATGAGTTTTGAGTGTAAACTTTTGTTGCCTCTCTTTAGCGACACTTGGTGATAGAACTGGAAGTTACAAAATCTTGGTTTTCAATGTAGTAGATTTATAAATGTGAAGTAGATTATAAGACAATAAGCAAAATAAAAATAAAAATAAATGTAATGGTGAACTTTTTTCTATCCCTGTCGCCACTTTAATGTAACATTCGATAATAATCATTAATACCTGAATTCAGGCTGTAAATATTGATATAGCAGGTATTTACAGTAATTTTTTTTCGTTTTCAAAAATTTTAATGAACTTCGTTTCACAAAAAGTAACCAATAATTTAATTTGATTGTTATAAATGTAGACAAAAAAGAAAAGAAACTGTATCAATGGATCTTATTACAACTTTATTGATAACAATTTGTGCTGATTTTCATAATTATGTGATGTTCCATTCCAAACCGAGGCGCTCGACGCATTTCGACGATACTGAGTTCTGTATATGGCTGGAAAGTGCTTTATTTGATGTTTATTTGATGTGTAAATTACACACTTTCTGAGTTACGGCCATTTGGACTGGAGATTCCAGGGTACAGGGGGTATGTTTTGAGGAAATAGCTTTGTAAGAGTGCCTTCCCTTCTGTGCCATTCATTGAATAAAGTCTCTGACAAAAACGCATTTTTCTAAATGAGCTTATTGATTATCAAGACTTTGTAGCCATAAATGGCTATCGTGATCACTAGAGAAGTGAATTCCCTTTCCAGCGGTGTACAATTAAATGCGATAGGATGTTAGAATCACACCAGTTGTGACGAAGAAGTACGAAACAATTTTGACCTGTTCCCGGCAAATTTCGGCCACACCAAGTTACAAGTTTAAGATTTGTTGAGATGGCGTTTTTTTCCTATGGGAACGTTGTTATCAGATGCATAAGCAATTAACATAAAAAGTAGTTAAAATTTAATGGCATAAATTTTGCCCCGTGGTAGATTGACATTTTCACCATTATACACCCAAAGACATCAGCCCTCAGTAATCATTCATATGGATCAGTGATGTGAAATGAGACATAGTTATAACCAGTATACAGAAAGCCATCTTTCTGAAAGTCTCCAGGTTGCCTGGACCACTAAATTAAAGCACATTAAAACTTTCCAGCCAGCAATCCTGAGCCAAACCGACCACGTAAGTCTGGTAAGGTATGACATCGTTCCTACATAGATCTGCTGGTTCTCAAATCTCGCCACAGTTGGTTTGATTTAAATAATACGCCCCTACACAATCTTACAACCTTCAGGAAATTCTATTTACGAATCTAAGTCGGACTGCAACAAGGGAATCTGGCTGGGATGTTTTTTTGGATATAAAAATTAAGCCATTTATCAGTCGTTGCTAAGGTTAGCCACCTTCATTTGTTTGCTGCTTAAAACATCAAAGGTGCCTTTAGTTGTCATCAGCAGTGTCATATATGTGAGCGCCAGCACCTTTTGTACAGGCATAGTCAGAGTAGGTTGGGTCTGGCAAATTATGTGATGTGGTTTCTGGTAGGATATCTCCAACGTTTAAATACTGGATGTCTCTTGGTTTGTACCTATCCAGCACCTCATATAGCAGTTTGTACTGCTCCTGTTAGATGACATAATAAAAATCCAGTTAAGTCCATAGTAAATGTTTTCTTATTAAAATGTGTGTAAAAGACTCAGTTATATCATGCATTTCCAATAATCTCGCCTGTTGTTATCAAACTCACTGCTTCATATATTTTTTTTTGGTTAGTTTTTTTTTTTTATGCTATTGTAAAAAGATTGCCTATTACATAGCCCCACGCAAGACACAACAAAAAGAATAGGGCACTGAATCAGAAATGAATTAATGGAAAAACCAATTCAAATAAAAGCACTGTCGCTACATTCCATGGTGTCTCTAACAAAAAACCCAAAAACACCTCATGTGTAATGTCGAATGCAGGCTACATTATTTGACTTGTCTTACTTCAGATGTAAAATACACGTACCCTTTACCTGCGTTAGTTGTATCGAAATTCACAATTCCTAAATAAGGCCCAGCGAAGAATGTCATGGGACAAAATAAATACTAGGTAATTAAAACTCTTCCCGGGAAGGTCTTAGTTATCTGTATTGGTTTAATGCCAAGTGATATTTTGTAAGGAAAACCTGGATTTAGTACATGGCATTTCTTGGTATTTTATTGCACATTGGCGTCTTAGCATCATAATGGGCCCATTGGCAAAATTATAGGCTGCGTTTCCCCGTTTCGAAAACCAATGTAAATGTGCATGCGTGGGTCCCCTAAACATCTGGGCCCCCTAAATTGCCCAGTGTGCCCATGCGTTAAGACGGCTCTGTTGTTGCCATACAGTTTTAGAATTTTAAAAAAAATGCACATAACATAAACGTTCTCAGATGAAACTCCTTCAAATATTCAATGAAGAAAAGCCACCCTTTATTGTAATATACAAAATAATTATGACAGGTTACCCATTAAGCCCTGCATTAATTTATTAGTGATCAGACTGAATCTGAAGACTTTAATTATCATTATCTAGTTTTGTATTAAAGGGTCGTGAACATTATACAGTGAAACCCGGCTATATTGAAGTGGCACGGGACCTGGGAAGACCTTCAATATAGCCGGAACTTCAATATAGCCAATTCTCGGTTATATTGAATTTCCCTCCTTGTTCCTTCAGAAATTCAATATAACCGAACTTTTTTTCCCCTATATGTTCTTATTTCCGTGTCGACACATTGCGTTTAATGTGAAATATATTCCCATTAATCTTTCACCTGTTGTTCTTCGAGCCTCCTTGCTTTTTTTTGCTCTCACACACACACACACACACACCGACACACACACACGGACACACACACAGAGAGCTATTCACACTATCAGACCGACGCCAAATTAAGCATATGATTAAAACTTTAATGAAAAAGAAGACATATGAAATAATCCAGTCTGTTATTGACCGAAGGATGGCAAAGTGCTGCGATGCTAACAGAAGAACAATGTTTGCCACAAAGGTTTAGACTCTCATATGTTTTATAAGCTTAGCACAAAACAAGACTGGGAGTGCACCAAAAAAGAAAAAGAAAGAAAGAAACCTTCATACGACTCCATATCGTTACATAAGGGACAATGTTTAAGAGAGGATGAGAGAGAGAGATGTTTAAGAGAGGATGAGAGAGAGAGAGAGAGAGAGAGAGGTAAGTGCAAAATGGTTCAGAATAAGCTATAATAGCGAAGCGCGGAATAACCATTAGAGCCGAACTAAGAGACACATTAAACATTTCAAGAAAACATGACATAACTGCTGTTCAAAAGTTCAATGTCGAATACGGAAAAAATACCCCACTCCACCCCCACACACACACACACAAGGAGGCCATCATGCCATTAAGCTATGTTGATAACCCTTTCTGACTACATGGCGTGGCTGTCAGAGGCCCGCGGCATTGTTAGACCGTTTGTGTTATCAGAGACCTCCTAACTCGAAAGTTGATGCTGATCTGGCCTCTCCCCTTCCTCAACTGATTGCGCTGACAGAGGTACGTCATATCATTTGGCGCCCGCGCAGTCATTGTTCTTAAAATTAAAAAGGTAAAAAATCTTTGGAGCAAACATTTAATATAACCGGGTAAAAACGTCCCGTGGGCTGGATTTTTGTTTCAATATAGCCGACTTCAATGTAGCCAACATTTTTTAACAAAGAAAAAGTAGAGCTTCGGCCGGGACCTGAAAAATTCTTCAATGTAGCCGGGATTTCAATATAGCCTACTTCAATATAGCCGGGTTTCACTGTACATACATATTATTTATAATCAAATGTAAGTGTGTCCTTTACCAAAGTAGGAATGACTTGAGGGTGAATGGATTTGATAGCGCCAACAACCAGAGGAACGGTCCTACAGTGATCACTGTCTATTCTATCCAGGAGAAGAACCAAGACACAAACCAGACCACTGTAGAAGGCACCATTCCTGAATCAACACATAAAATTACTTTGTAGTTAAAACATCTGACAAACTAATATGTGCATGATGAATTAATGTCTTGTAAAGGAAATATGCTTGAAAAAATGTCAGGAATCACAATTCGTTAGAAATAATCTCATCTCAGCAAAGTTACATGGGGTGGAATACTTTCAAATATTGCATGGATACTTTCAAATATTTCGTGGATACTTTCAAATCTTGCATTTTGTTTCTGAACAATTACAATAACTAAAGAATGGGACAGACACATGTAATGTAGTTCAGAAGTATGATGACATGCTGAATAAATTTTTATCAAACCTACCTGCACATGTACAATACCATACCATCATGAGAAGACATTTGTGCTCTGATTTGTTCCACTATTCCAAGTAATGTGCTGACATCGATGTCAGTACTCTTGCTTTTCAAGTGAGTTACAACGAGATCTGGAGAATCCTGTCAAAATTATGTGGCATGTGTGAAGGCGATTTATCATTTGTGTAACTGAATGCCATAGAACCCATGACTTATTAAACATGTTAGAATCAGAACATTTAATCTTCTGGCTGAAATAATTTATACTCTGGTCACATTTATAAACAGTTTCTACCTAGTTATGACTCCATTCTTGAAATGTTTCCTTCTTTTTTTTAAATTTGTGAATCTTTATTTTCATTGCAGCTTTCATTCCTTCACTCAGTTAATAGCCAGGGTTCACATGTTTTTGCCCAGCTACCCCAGTTTTATATGTTTCCACTCTTAAATACTGTTAGGTTATGCATTTATCATATTAGTCAGTTTCTCACAGAGGTACTTATCATGTCATCATTATCAATAAAACAAACTGACGTCCACGAACCACTATACACTTTTCTTTTTCATTCCATGCTTCCATATCGTCATACCAGTAACGAATTAAATGGATAACAATTGCTCAAACATCTACAGGACTTACAAATATATATGCACAGCTTACAGTAGCAGCTGACTGATAATACCTTATACTGGCTGTTGGTAAAGATACCCAACTCTTGCTCTTCCCACAAGTTGGTAGCAGTTATCGGTCCAGTCTCAACGCCAAGTGGGCCAAGAGAAAGGGGTGTAATTTCATTTGCTGGTAAATAATCTCCAATAGTCTAAAATACAATCAATGAATGATATTAAACTGACGCTGGTGTTGAAATAAAATAACATACATGAATTGATAATGAAGGGCAAGATATCGTTTCCATTAACATCATGTAGGTAATGCTTTAAAAAGGTGAATATATTTATGTGGCATAAAATTTATTTCCATCAATAATCATCACATCGTCAATGTTCCCATTTGGAAGATTTTGTATCAGCGTTAAAGTCAATATTATGTTCAATAACAACAATCACATTACATTTATTGATCTTTTTGCCACATTGCCAGGCTCATAAACGCTTCCTATACACTTTCTAATTGCATTCTGAGCAGTGATATTGTATTGAAATTTGTTCAAATTCACCTCATCATCATCATTAATGGGAACTTCAAATGCCACAATCACAGAGACCTGATACTGTGTGACCAGACGCCAGAAGTCTAGGATAGTTCCTGGCATCGGCAGCTGTGTCAATATTTGGTTGTTTCTCTTTGTGAAGCTCTGTTGACATTGACGAACGAGAAGTTGTAAACTTTTGTGACATATTCCATTGCTACAAATGACGAATTTAAAGCACAGCAACTAACCTCTGAAATTTTTAAGACAAACAGACCCATCTTCTCATTCTAGAAAACTCTTCCACAGACATCCAACGAATACACAGCTCTAACAAAACATTCAGAATCTCATGCTTGGTTAAGTAGTTTTTATATTACCGGCAACATCACAGCATTAATGTAACCCTCCGACTCATTTCCTGTCCTGGTCAAACGTGGCCTGTAGATGTTCTCTGAAAAATGTGGAGCAACATCCTTCCATAATTATTGTTTAAATAATTATGTGACAAATTTTAATTATCTTCAAATATTTCTTCGTTTACACTGCTTCATGTTGATTTTTTTTTTCTGTAAATATTTTGTTTGGCTAGTTGTTTAATTCAAAGATAATTATTTGTAACGCTATAAATGGAATGTTATGCCTCTAAATGGGAATCTGTGAATGGGTTCATTGAATACATGCCAAATGAAATAGTAAGTATGTACTTTTATGATATTGGAGTCTGGATGTAACAAAGACGACCGTGTTATTCTACCATGTGCAAAAGAATTAAAAAATCAAAGGGAAAATAATGGAAGCCCGTGATAGGTCAAGATTGCACATGTCCCAGTCAGAAATAATGACACATTTCCTCATCGGTTTCATAATTTGCTTTTTAACTTCCCTTGTATTCTTAGTCGTACTTGGCAACATGTTCTCCGCTGTGTTTTTGAGTTTGTTTCCGGCGGGCTCCTTATTCACAAGTGTTGTTTCAGAGCTGTCTGTTATGTTTTTGTCTACAGCAGAGTTATAACTGTCAGCACTTGCCCTGCACACAGCCTGGCGGGGAAAGTGTTCAAGTTGAACATGAATAACATTTTTATATTTTTCTTTTAAATTCCATTTCATAGTTTTAACCCAAACTTATCATAGTTCTATTACAAAAAAAAAGAAAAAGTTATGAATGGGTACTATTTATATTAGTTAGTTAGGTTTTTTTTTCTTATCGATTTATCAATTTCTAAATCTACGCTCCTTTCAAACCAGAATGGTGCCTGCTTTACTGTATTCATTCTTCAACTGCTTTTTTTCACTTTATTCACCAGCAAAAATAGTAAAATCTCACTGTGACTGTGTGAATTTTCTCCACCACAAAACTATGCATAAAATGTGATATAGAAAAAGAACGAAGGATTTATTACCCATCTTACTTACTTTAAATTCACTTTCCAACTGAATCAGTCCAGAAGATTTCATTATTTGCAGCTTTCCAGAAGTGTTAGCGTTGTTTGTTGCATGAGAGTTGCCAAGGCAGATCATCGCCACATTAGCAGCTTTGTGAAGGAATAGGTATTGTTCCTGGTGTATTAATAGATTATTAAAACACGGAATTACGATAACTGTTTTACTTTATGTCTACTTTACAAGGGATGTGAAGTTAGTTCATGGAAAAGCGATATTTGCAAAGTAATACTAATAGGTTGATTAGGGAAGCAAGCTCAGATTAAGAAAGCATGAGAAAGTAAAGTGACAGAGAGATAATGCACCCGGATAAAGGAATAAGGATTGCCTGGACAGTTGTCACACTAACCTGTAAGTCACTGCTAGCAAAGCTCAGCTGTTTTACTGCACATCAGTTAGGGTGTCCTATTACACACACACTCTCTCATTCACATATGTACTCTCTCTCTCTCTCTCTCTCTCTCTCTCTCTCTCTCTCTCTCTCTCTCTCTCTCTCTCTCTCTCTCTCTCTCTCTCTCTCTCTTTCCCCCTTTGATAAGCATAAACACCAGCAGCAATGTTGTCAAATACGGCAATTCTGACATGTATCAACACTACCTACCACAGTCTGTATCATACAGGGCCGATCATTTCTCAGCTTCACCAAGGTAGAGTAGAAATCCATTGTGCCTTTATCCTCTGCCTCTCTCAGCACATGACACAAAGCAATGAAAGTCCCGGTGCGTCCTGAGCCAGCACTAAGGAAAGAAATGTGCATCATATAGGTAAACCAAAACACTTTAGAAAATGGTCATAATATTCACCTTAAGTAAGGTATAATAATCTCACATTGTTAACAAATATTGATCTTACCCTTAAAAAAAAAAAAAAAAAATTCATCCCCATCTCTAATTTTAATTATTTTTGCTTTTGTGCAAAATATAATGTAATTACACTGTGAGGTATACCAGAATGGTTAATCAATAAGAGATAATTGAACAATCTTTATGTAAAAAATGTATGTATAAATAG
>OZ007571.1:12560906-12605906 GCA_963931925.1 Onchidella celtica | reverse complement strand
CGAATAATTCGGAGGGCCCGTGTGCACGTTGCGCACGTTGAAGATACTTTGGCAGTTGGAAATCGTAAAAAGCCGGCCGAACAGGCCGCTGCCCTCGCCAAATTGAAATTAATAGATTAAAATGTATCCATATCACCCGCACCCCCCCCCCCAACCAGAAACAACAAAATTTATTATTCATCATTAAATATATTTTATTATTAATAAATATTCAAATATTATTTGTGTTTTGAGTTGCGAAGGTTGCGAACTGTTGTGAGTTGTGAACTGTGCCTAACAGGCTGCGCTAGAATTTCCTCTGAGATAGAGAGAGGTAGAGAGAGAGAGAGTGAGCGAGACAGGGAGAGAGAAAGAAGCACTGTACTGTGTTGAACGCTTCATAGGCGCTCCATTCTGCTCTGTGGTTGACATGTTGCTTCTGTAAAGCGCATAGAGCATTCTAAATGGATATGCGCTATATAAATGCCACCCATTATTATTATTATTATTAAGGCGGTCAGTGAAAGCTAGGTTACCTTTCTTCAAATCAATATTTTTTCAATATTTCGTAAAAGATAAACAATGACAATAATTCATGGGAACTACACATGAGAGTCAGTCCATAATGTTGGTTTGGGATATATCCAAGGACAGTGAATAGTCAATCATAAACATCCTGATAGGGGTGAGAGAGATTTTCATAGATCATGACTGGATGGACTTTTGTTTGTCGGGGGCCTCAGCCGAAGACTTGTTGGTTCCCTATTCTTGGTGGTTTTCTGGTTTGTGGTTGTTCTTTCTTGTTCTATTTCTTTCTGTTCATTCTTTGTTGTTTGTTTCTTGATTCTTGTGTCTTGTTCCTTGTTTTTTAGTGGGCGCCAGATAGTTTTAGAAAAAGGGAGAACAAGAAGCAGGAGGAAGGAAGGCCCTGTCACTACCCCAGTTCTGCCGAGGGTAGTCCAGGATGCTAGGCGCAACCTGGGCTGTGAGTCTGCCTAAAAGTAGGCCTGCCAGATATTATCTCACGGGCTGGCACTTAAAAAGAACTTTAAAATAAAATTCTATATTACCTAAAAAGGGTGTATATTATTATTATAGATATATCATAGATATATTTTAATATTTAAAACTTTGATACTCAGAACTTTTTATAGCTACTTTTCATAGACTATAATTATCGCCATGAAATATTTATTTATATGCTAAAAAGAAAAGGGAAAATGACAACCCACTTATGATAAAATGAAGAGCAGAACTGACACCTGTGATTAATTTACAACATTATCATGATTGATTACAAGGTGGATCTAATCTTATTATAATAATAAAAAAAAAAAAAAAAAAACTCGCGGGATTTTTAACAAGACCCACCCCCACGTACAGATAGGATTGGCTTGAAATTTTACTGGTGCCTTTCTTTTGACCTATAGAAGATACTTTTTTTGTTTATAATTATCTGAAGACTTGAAATGGTGGGGTAATATTTTCTTGAGATTACTTTGTGTCGTTAATTGACTACCTCCGATCCTTTATTTTCTTGAACACAATGGGTTCTTAACATGGCGACTTCCTGAAAAATTCTCAATGCGCACCATTGCACACTGTAAACCCTTCTATCTATCTATTAATCACTACATTTTGTGGATGACCCTACGCATCTCGGCATCAGTGTTTTTGTGCTGATTTCTTTTGGTTGAACTAATGTCCTTGTTGTAGTTTTTTTTAATATTTAAAGAATGAGGCAGCCACTAGTTTAGTAATAAAAAAGCTTCATTATGAGAATTGTGAAGTCCAGTTACAATTGGCGTCCACGAATTTCCTGTGTCAGTTGTTGAAAGAACATTTACTGTAATTTTTGAATGTAAACGTTATTTACATTGTACTCACCTTGAGTACTTGAGACTGCGGATTTTGGAATCTCAGAGAATCCGGTCTCTTCTTGTTTTTGAGCGTCGTCAGTGCCAGATCGTTTCTCTCCTGAAAAACATCTTCGCTTCCTGATACAACAGTTAGAGATGTAGAACTAGATATATGTATATGTGTATTCAATAAAGTCGAATCCAAATGATTCGTAACACAAATTACATCATAAACTAACACTAGAATTGAACATTAAACAGATGCCGTATTCTGTTATTGCGCAGACACCGCACTGAACAGACGCATACAGGATACCTCAGCATGAGCACTAGTTATTCGAACGTTTACTTTTTTTTTCTATGTAAAACTAACTTTGATCAAATCATATGCATATGTGTTACCAACCAAAATTTTATTCATAGAGAACTCTAGAACGTTTTCCTATCGCAGTCAGTAGTTGAAAATATCATAATCATTAAGTAATAATCCAGTTAATAAGTATAATAATATGCCATATAATACAGAGCATTTCTTACCTGCACAGAATTACAATAATTCCAACAATAACTAGAACCACGAGAATTGCCACAACAACTCCTGCGATCAAGCCGGCATCATCTTCACCATCTCCAGGTCATGAAATATTCATTAAAGAATTATAATTCAGGGTAAGAAAAACAAATCACCAAAACTTTCAAATTGATTGTTTTTGACCAACCTATTCAAGTAAACCACAGATGTCGTGACAGGAAGAAATAAGGACAACTATCTCAGCACACGTACCGTCGCTATAATGATTCGGCGACATTTGACTCAAAGTACATTCTATTTCAAATCACTTTTTTTTTACGAAATAGTGAATTTAATTACAATAAATTCGTACCAGTTTCACGAATGAACATGACAGTATCTCCTGAAAATCACACAAATATTGGTTGCGAGGATCAAAAGTGTCGCGATGTGGGTTAGATGGGGAGAATTCGACTGACACTCTTTCGAGGTCCGCTCCCACAATCGACGAACACACAAAAAAAATACTTGCACTCTAAAAACTAAATAAATCAATTGCTTTGATTTTTAGCAGAACTGTAGGGCAGTTTAATTACAGGAATTAATGTAACAAATATAATTATAAATATAAATATCAATTCAAAGGCAACTGAATCTAACTAATGAAACTACAGCTTTCTATAAAGACTAACTTATTCACTCTAACTACTTGCAGGTCATATGAGTTATATGCCAAATAGAATCCGCGCACGTGGCGACGGATATAACAGTTTAAATTCTATTAATTCAATGAGACATGTTATGATATGCACATTTCCTCTAGACACGCCATGGAGAATGCTTGTACAACCATGCGTTGTCTGGCGGTAGCTCTGAAACTGTCTTCAAAAGTAAGTAGAACGGTTCACTTTCATCATTACAAATTAGTATGAACTCTCACCATTAGGCCCTCACTGGAAGTGAGAGCGCTGGATGTAAACGCTGTGGGTTCATATCAAACCAAGTAGCTTAGGCTCTGGAGCTTTAAAATCATGGCGCTCCTCACAATATGGACTGTTCAACTGCGTCTCTATGTCTCTCATCTGGCTGAGGACTATCGCCGTCCACCTCGTAAATGGATTGTCTACATGTGGCCTCTATCTAAGCTCTGCACGGGTTTAAATACTAAAGCTATGTCTCGACCTTCCGTCCAGATTCATACATTTGATTGGTGCAGCCGCTGGGAGCTCAGCCTGCAATATTAATTTATGCTTGTCATGGCCTTGCGCCAAAATCAAGGTCAATTTTACGGTCTAGACAAAATTTAAAATGCGAAACATTAACTACTAAAATCTTCAAACCCCGTGCTTTCTACTCTTATGCACGAATTTCCGAACGCCAACTAAGCGTCTAAATAAACTACATTTACTCGCCCCTTATCTATGTTAATCAAAATCACGGGGTCGAGAACTGCTCTGTCATTCCTAGCTATACATTTATTCTGTCTCGCCCCTCCTTCTCTCCATCCATCAGAAAAAAGGTGTTTCAAAACAAACTGTTCACGAGAACAGCTCAAGGACAAATTACGCTGGTTATAATCAACAAGATCGTAAAAATTTACTCACTGACGTCGTGACCTAGCACGGCATTTATGATCCTAATGTGATCATGACACATCCCCCACCCCAGTGAAAACTTAGGGTTTGAACGACATAACTGTCTACTAACGTGGCTATGTAATAGTACTTTTGAAAGGGCTATATAGTAAAAAAAATATAGCACTACTGAAAGTCAAAAAAAAATAAAATTCTAGAAACGTGCATTATCGATGGACAAAATAGCATAGGTATATTTATATGCGACGTTCTGTGATAATATATAATTATTGTAGCACTTAAGAATTAAAGTGATAAACTTCTCTCACACAGACATACTGTAAAGACTGAAATATTGAGCAAGTAGCTCATCGCTTCACTGAGCGTAATTAATACATTCATAGAACATGAACGAACAATAGTTAATTAAAGTAATGGTATCCTGGCAGCAGTAGGTCTGGTCGCTCGGTTTGCCATTTCCTCATCTCATTGACCCGCAGACAAAGGCGTCAAGGTTGTCTGAAACTCAGGTCATGGTCAGGATGGACGCTAGTGGAAAAAGGAATCACATGGAAATTTTGAGAAAGAATGTCCATAATTGGTAGGACAATATAATGTGAAACCATCCACGGTCTCCGAAAAAGGTGAAAAATGCTCAACCTCAATGTTTAACAGTCTCTATATAAAATAGCAACATATTCTGGCCTATCAATTACAAATTTCGCCATACTTAAGCTGAAATAAACGTCGACAAGATAATTAGTCTGACGTACTCTTTCAAAATCCGCGTAGCGCTCGTCTTGATTTAAGAATTATACAGCGCTTCTCGCATTCAACAATAATCTAAATCTGAATTAAATAACATTACACTTTAATCTATTTCTAATTATATCCAATCCGGGATAGATGAAGTGCCACCAGGCGATAGCAGTTAATTTAATGCGCCGTTTCCGTACGCAAGCCATGCACACGTCAAGTGTCGCAGTCATCTCGGTATATAGTCATAATCGCTTCAATTCAATATCCATATCGGGTATGTTCTTAGATAACTCATCCACTGACCGCATGGATAGTCACAATCATAATCGGTATTCTTACTTGACATATCTAGTATTACGTTGGATGGTCCACGAAACGCGGAAAACCATAGACATAATCGGTTGTATAAAAAAAACAACTCCACTCTACTTCACAACTTCTTAAAACGCGACCACGCAGTGTTCTCTGTTACCACTGCAAAAAACTCAAAACGCGAATACTTCTTTCCTTACATAACCGGTCTTACACTGCCCGTCGGTCTTACACTGCCTGCGGCCTTACACTGCCCAGAGGTCTTACACTGCATCTCGGCGTCTTACACTGCCTGTGACCTTACACTGCCCTGAGGCCTTACACTGCCCTGTGGGGCTTACAATGCCTGTAAGAAGGTTCAACAATAACACGCGAATACGCGGATACGCAGTGTACTACGTTAGCACTGCCAAACATCTCTCAAATAATCGAAAAATACCAATATCATCCATCCCATGAGGCAATCTCATTATTGCTCTCCTCGGGTCGACGTCATACGCAGACGACTAAAAAAAAATATACTCAATATATATAATTCACATAGCTCTTATATCGACATCACCACGACACTGATACTGACTCTTCCCCTGAGACAATTTATTGCTCCTTCGGGCGGCGGCATCAGCCGATAATAAAACCAATACTCACTACTCATCCCTACACAAAAAAAAATCACCCCCCTAAACAGTCTAATACTGCCCTCTCGGGAGCTCGTCAATATAAAGACGAGATCGGTTATACATGACGCTTAATAAGCTCCAAAGAACTGGCAGTGTGCTAACTGCACGGGTTCCAACAATTCAATAAAATCGTTACTCTCAATAACCAGATCAAATTACTCAATCAATGTGTCAGTGTAGACACATGAGTTACTTAGATAAAATAAGAAACAAAGGAATGTACCAACACGATAATGATAAAGGTCTAATGAAAAAAAATACACCAAACACGACGCTAGACAAACAAGAAAAGACGAACGATAACAGACCCTACAAATTCTGAATATAATTACAGATAGGTGAGAAGAGAACAAGAGAGACGTCTTCCCAAAGAGACGAGGAAGATGTGAACGCCACAATCTAAACAAATATACAGGTCCCTAACAAAGACTATTCTCACGAATGCGAATCCTCACTGTTTTAATCACCACTGGTTGTTGCGAGACCGCAGACGTTGTCGTCGAAACGGCAAAGACGGCGACCAAGCCACCACTTTGGCACAGAGGACACGGACACGTAAGAACCCTCGCCGACCTCCCGCAGTTCTAACAAAGAAGAAAAGTATAAAAAGCCTGTAAAACACGAGGAGGAACACTCAGGGGACAAGGTGGTCTAGAGGCAAGGTGCTCGCCTCTCATGCCAAGGGTCCCGGGTTCTAAACCCGGGCAGTGCAGACATGTTGGAAAGTGGATTTTTCTCATATTTTCAGGTCCCTGGTCCTATTGGGGGGTAGGATCGAGTAATTCTTGGAAATTGGATTTTTCTCATATTTTCAAGTCCGTGGTCCTATTGGGGGGTAGGATCGAGTACCTAGTCTTCTCGGATAAGGACGAAAAAATTCGGAGGGCCCGTGTGCACGTTGCGCACGTTAAAGATACCTTGGCAGTTGGAAATCGTAAAGAGCAGGCCGAAAGGCCGCTGCCCGGGCAAAATTGAAATTAATAGATTGAAATTTATCCATATCATCTCCCCCCCCCCCCCCGGCCAGAACAAGAAATAATAAAACAAGTAAAGTGAGGTGTAAATGCCAAGGGCAGCGAACCTCCTAAAATAAAGACCTCAAATCAGGAGGAACACTCAACTCCCCAGACGCAGACAAAATTTTAGGATGGAATCACTTAACTTTCAAGGAACTGGGTGGTAATTCCTTTAGCCCTTGCGTACACCACAGTCAGTCTTTTTTGTCTTTCACCGTTCTGAGTTCTGTTCTGTAGTCTGCCTAGCCTCGGTCATCGGGTCAATGGGAGAGCAGCGACATATGTGGAAGTAAAAATAACAAAGCAGTATACAAAACTAAATAATAAATAATTTTAAACTAGCTCAACGTGTGACACCCCGTGAGCGACGGATCATGAAAAGAACAAAAATGTAATGCAAACAAAGAGAAAAGGTGATTATAATCTAACGAATTTAAGAAATTAAGGATTAAGAAATTTGGTAAGTCCCCTCCAGTGTCGCGATGTGGGTTAGATGGGGAGAATTCGACTGACACTCTTTCGAGGTCCGCTCCCACAATCGACGAACACACAAAAAAAATACTTGCACTCTAAAAACTAAATAAATCAATTGCTTTGATTTTTAGCAGAACTGTAGGGCAGTTTAATTACAGGAATTAATGTAACAAATATAATTATAAATATAAATATCAATTCAAAGGCAACTGAATCTAACTAATGAAACTACAGCTTTCTATAAAGACTAACTTATTCACTCTAACTACTTGCAGGTCATATGAGTTATATGCCAAATAGAATCCGCGCACGTGGCGACGGATATAACAGTTTAAATTCTATTAATTCAATGAGACATGTTATGATATGCACATTTCCTCTAGACACGCCATGGAGAATGCTTGTACAACCATGCGTTGTCTGGCGGTAGCTCTGAAACTGTCTTCAAAAGTAAGTAGAACGGTTCACTTTCATCATTACAAATTAGTATGAACTCTCACCATTAGGCCCTCACTGGAAGTGAGAGCGCTGGATGTAAACGCTGTGGGTTCATATCAAACCAAGTAGCTTAGGCTCTGGAGCTTTAAAATCATGGCGCTCCTCACAATATGGACTGTTCAACTGCGTCTCTATGTCTCTCATCTGGCTGAGGACTATCGCCGTCCACCTCGTAAATGGATTGTCTACATGTGGCCTCTATCTAAGCTCTGCACGGGTTTAAATACTAAAGCTATGTCTCGACCTTCCGTCCAGATTCATACATTTGATTGGTGCAGCCGCTGGGAGCTCAGCCTGCAATATTAATTTATGCTTGTCATGGCCTTGCGCCAAAATCAAGGTCAATTTTACGGTCTAGACAAAATTTAAAATGCGAAACATTAACTACTAAAATCTTCAAACCCCGTGCTTTCTACTCTTATGCACGAATTTCCGAACGCCAACTAAGCGTCTAAATAAACTACATTTACTCGCCCCTTATCTATGTTAATCAAAATCACGGGGTCGAGAACTGCTCTGTCATTCCTAGCTATACATTTATTCTGTCTCGCCCCTCCTTCTCTCCATCCATCAGAAAAAAGGTGTTTCAAAACAAACTGTTCACGAGAACAGCTCAAGGACAAATTACGCTGGTTATAATCAACAAGATCGTAAAAATTTACTCACTGACGTCGTGACCTAGCACGGCATTTATGATCCTAATGTGATCATTACAAAAAGCACTACAGCTCTCTTGACAAGGCCTATAATCAACTATGTGTCATATGTGTCAACTATATATGTAACCAAAGACTGAGAAATGAAACTATGAAAATGATTTACTGAGTGATCAGTGCCGCTTCCAGAATACTGTATGTTTATAAAAGATAACAGGAAATAACTAACTTTGGCAAAGCTCCTATCTCAAAACTCCCTGAATTTGGTTATAAAAGTAAATATATATATTATTATACACTTCACTTTTTTTCTTTTTTTACAGACATTGTCAAATTTTGTCTAACAGTACCTTTGTAAAACATTGCTAAAAATCTACTGAGGGACTGGAAAGAAATGCTTGGCCCTATAGAACCTAGAAGGCCAAGGGAAGAGACATATCTGAAGTCTCTGCCCGCTCCACCTATTCTAAAATAAGGATAATTATTGTGGAGTATAAAGGTGGATATTTGTCAATAGGCACCTTTCAATGGTTTAGGCATAATTCCCTACTGCATACGAGATTGTTGCTACCCACCATAGAACCCTGTAATTAAACTAATGATGAATATGATCAAGTGGAACACCTGAACAGATGGAAGACGGAATGAGAATAGGCCAAGAAAACGAGAATGTTCATAATGTTGTGATACTTATTATTTCCAGAGAGGGTAAATGTAGTATACATATAAATTTATAAACAGTTTGCACAAACATTAGGGTTTACCATATAAACATCAGAAAACAAAGCAGTAGATTGGGATACTAGAAGAAAGCTGAGTTTCTACTGACCTGGTTCATTCATAGGAAGAGCTGAACATTCATCACCAGATGTGTCATTGACACATCCCAGTAGACAGTGACCTGTGACATGGTGACACACGGCTGGTGCTGCTGTCTCATTCACTTTACACTTAGCACTACAAATCATGATGCAGCCTGGACCATAGGCCTTCTTAGGGCACTCTTGATTTTGTAATGTTGACAATGGGAAAGGAGCATTAGGACATCTAGTAACTGCCCCATTCTTCGAATGGTAAAAAACAAAGCTCACCACTCCAGACCGAAAGGAATCAGCACAAAGACATTGATGTCGAGACACTTTGGGTCATCCAGATAAAATCGGCGATCAATAGATAGATAGGATAGTAGTACAGTAGTACACAGTGCACAGTAGTGCGCACCGAGCATTTTTCATGGGCTCATGTGTTCGTAAAAAATGATCTAAATATTTAAGCACAGTGAATTGATAACTGATAATTATAACTGAATTTCTGGGAAAAGTAAAGAGTTTCGGGAAAAAATGAGCTCGACACGTACAGGCTTAATAAATTTTACATACATGTGCCAAGTTTCATTTCTCTACGTTGGGTAGTAAAAAAAGCCTTTGCGGTCGCAAAGTTGGGCCCAAGCTCCATTATTATATGATATCACAACCTTTACAGGTCGAATATAAGTGTGTTCATGACCTTTAATAGGCCAGTTTAATAACATTTTATAATTGCATAATTTTATTCTCTCCTCTCTCTCGCTCTCTGTCTCTCTCTCTTTCTCTCTCTCTCTCTCTCTCTCTCTCTCCTCTGTATGTGTGTGTGTGTGTGCCCCCCTCTCTTTTCTCACTCCCTCCATTATACACACACACCTGCACCCTACACACGCAATGTGATAGTGTACATGATAATAGGCTATAAAATGCACATAGAATAATGATTGTTCACTGGCACTGTAAATTACAGTAAATCGTCGCCAGTGACATGTATAATTTTCTCTTCATCAGAGAGAAACAAAATATTTTAATGAGAACATTTATAATTTTATGACTGAACACTTGTAAGCAAATTCATTTCTTCTCCTGACTTACTTGTATCACACCGGGGTGATGTATAGCCAGATTTACACCCATGAAGACATGACCCATTGACTGGATTGCACATAGCACCACCAACACAATGTTCACTGCAAGTTTCAGTACAGTCCTGGCCATGTCTTCAGATGAGTATTTGATGTGTGGTTTACACTTCTGTGTTATAACATGATTATTGTCTATTATTACCTAGCTATGAAAAGTATACTCCCAACCACAACTATAATATGTACAAATTATTAATTTGCTTTATTAATTCAAATGATGATAATAAAAAAATACAGAATACCATCTACCTTATAACACAAGAGGTTCGGTCTTAAATTCTTTAGTGTAAAGCAATTAATTTCTAGAACACTTTTCTGCGAATCTTCAACAATACAATCATGATTGTAGGTACTAGAAAAACGAGTTGCAGCGCAAACAATCAGAGAAAAGATTCGATACATGCACTGTTTTCGCGGGAATTTCATCCCATGAACCATTTCACGAGAAGGCCCGATAAAATTATTTCTGAACTATTGGAGGAAGATGGTAATTTCGAAATAATAATATAGTAAAGGAGGCAACATGGTAGACTTATTTAACATGGAGACCAGCTTTAGTAAACTATGGGGACAGTCAGGCGAGGCGTAGATTTACAAATCAGCAAAGAGACAGGTAAAACATTCGTCTTTATTGAGCATATTTCAATAATGAAAAACCAAAAAAGGTTCGACAATTTTGCTCAAACCCGATTTTTCAGTTCCCGCCAGCCCCACGCCGTTAATAGTTAAGATGGAAAGCCTTTATAATTTCGATGTGGCACAAAAATGACTAAACACTGAAAAGGCACGCCGAGCATATTTTATCTCACTGTAATTAAACCCACATGTTTGTGCCCCCCCCTCCATTCCCCCTCGCCCCTTAAACGAAAAATGAGTTAAGGATCTTGGGTAGAAAACTACATACTATATTATGTATAAAATAAGACAAGATAACACACCATCTAACTTCCGAGTTGAACATCCTGTTGAAAACAGATCATAATCCACGGCAGGTTATGCAACAGTTTTTTCTTAATACTGTCATGGCATATTATCTGTATAGTCAAGCAAATGGCAACAAACCAGCTTTTGCCTTCATTGCATAAACTATAATAATAACTAATAATAATGATAAAAAAAGACATAATTAACCTTTATCGCACTGGTCTCCAGACTTGCCAGGTAAACATTGTAGACATTTTCCAGTCACCCTATCACATAACTGGTGTGCACAGTTGATGCTGCATTTTTCTCTACAGCTGATGCCATAATGTGTGGGTGGACAGTCTGGGTGAAGATAAAGGCACTTGATCAGAAAACAATTACTAATAAAGAGGGTGAATATCACAATCATAATCATTTTTTCAAACCAGAAATTTACTGTCGTGACACACAACTAAAAAGTGCAGCCACAAAGACGCTGGCATCCATAGGTTGATTATTTTGAGATTTGATGTTTGATATTAACATGATCTCTCTCTGCTTCTTTCGCTCTCTCATCATATTTTGTACTCTCATAGTTTTGCCCACAATCACTGAATGATAAGTTCTGTTGTGAGTGCTCAATCTGTGAAAAACATTAAACATTTGAATGTAGAAAAGAGAGGTATGGTAGGCAAGAGTGAAAATTTGAGGGGGGGGGGGCATTTTGGATATTGAGCATGTTATTATGATTTTTAAAATAATAATGAAAGTGGAAGGAATGTCATATTTTAACTACAAGAGCGCACATACTTAATATTTAAATCACCTGTTTGACAATCCTCGCCATACAATCCAGCAGCACATCCAGACGGACATCCTCCAGTACCGACAAAACATGCCTCACTGTGTACAGCACAGTTACAATCTTTCTCACATTCTCTGCCATATTTCCCTGCCTGACACACTGAGTCTGAAATAACGGTTTAAGTCATTGAGAAATTTTTGACGTTCTGAACCAACACCTGTGGTTAGAGTTTACTCTGATGAGAAATGGATTTTAATGCATTTCGGCAGCATGACAGAAGACAGAGCAGAGAATTGTCTTCCGCTGCATAAAAAAGAGCACACCCACTTTATGTACATGGTTTGAGACAAACGTACAAGCTCTAGACATATGTATACAATTGTTTTAGGATTCATAAAAAATACCATGGTTGTGCGGCCCATAACACACTCTATCTTTGATAATGAAAGACTAAAGTGGTGTCAAAAATAGCACTTTTATGCGGTAAATATCGCATCATTCTTGATATCGCTCAGTAGTAGTACAGTCGATATTATGATGCAACTACTAATTAGTGTACCCAACGCCTATGACCGTAGCACAAACATTGGATATATGAACATCTCCTTAACAAATAAAATGCGGTATTGGAATTGAATTATTTAACACAGTTATGATTTCAAACCACAACATTTTAATGTACTAAAAAGGTGTGACATCATATCAGATATAGTTAATATGAACTATTATAGTAAAATACGAAAGTATAATAAAATGTTCAGTTCAAATAGCAACTGCAATGTTTAATTCGGTGATGGTTATAATTACATGTAGGCGAGTAACAGCGATTTGAGCCATCTAACTCACCCCCATAAAGTTCCACTTCGCACAGCGTCAGGATTGGCACTGCATCTGGAGAGAACATCTTTGTTGAATTGACCCGAACACTAGTGACTGGTTGTGTATCTATGACAGATGTGACACTGTAGACTAATGAAACTTTAGACGTCGTATCTGTATAACTGAAGACAATATCGCTATCTGGGCCAAAACTTGTCAGAACGAATCCTTGTAGTCGCTCTTGGCAGCAAACTGTAAACGATGCCAAAGACAAACATGTATAATTATTTGACTTGACCTCCCCCAGCTTTACTTCAGCCAATGGAGAAAATACTGATAGAAAGGTATCAGAAAATCATCAATGAACGATGTATATTTCAAATTAGCAAAAACATAAAATTTTCTAAACAGACACGTTTTAATTCATCTCATTGTGCCTCACTTGTCAAAAACATTCGTAAAATTTTGTTCATCGTAAATGAATGGGGGGGGGGGGGGGGGAGGGGAGGTTCAATGCTGCAACCTGCATGGCAGTTTCGAAAATTATTAAATTAATTTCCGTAAACGGCAACCAATCTAACCCAATCGCCTTTGTATCCACCTATTGCATTCAACGTTCAGGCAACCTTTTAAATATGTTGAACAAAAATTGCTCATTTTCTGGTTCCCTTAGATAAGTTCAGATTAAAAATCCATTTGCCTACCAGTCATATTTTCAACCACATGTAGCCACAAAGAGAAAAAAATGTAAATCAAAAACAACTATACATCCGGTCAAATATTCCCCTCATATAAACCGACAATAACAACAGTGTGGAGCCAAAATAATTCGGCTCGCATTGGCCGAAATCTGGCCACCGGAAGTTGCCTGAGGAGGACTACAACGGAAGTGAGAAGGTCAGATGACAACCGGCTGAAGAAGTGAGTACATCGTAGACTAGTTTCAAGTTAGGATTATTTAAGATCCAACTTCATCCACTTCTTAATTCTACATTGGTGACCCCGTTTTGAACCGCTCATCATGAATTCTGATTCTTCCTTCGATACAGTCAACGCTGTCTCGCTTAAACTGCCAGAATTCTGGACAAAATCACAGGAGGTCTGGTTCGCACGAGTAGAGGCCCAGTTCGGGACAAAGGGCATAACGAGTGATCAAATCAAATACGATTATGTTGTCAGTTCACTCAACGTCGATACAGCCGAAGAAATTCAAGCAACCCTGCTCAATCCTCCAGCCACTGACAAGTTTGCAACGCTGAAACGGGTGCTGATCAAGACTTTCGGCAAGACACAGTCCCAAAAGGATTTGGAATTGTTAAATCTCAATGGACTAGGTGACAGACGTCCAACTGCACTTCTTCGCAAAATCAACGCACTCAACAACGATCCGCAAACTCTTAAAAGGGCCCTGTTTTTAGCAAATCTGCCCCCCGACGTCAGAACAATTTTGGCTGCACAAAACATCTCGGATCTAGAGCTTTTGGCTGAGGCAGCAGATAGCATTTGGGAGGCAAGGTCAGCTTCCATCACACAGCAAGGTGCAATGGCTGTTAACAACGTTAGCTCAGAGGTTGACATGCAACAGGATTCCACCCTTCCATCCGTTGATGCCGTTCAGTCTCGGTCACGGTTCGCAGCCAACTCACACTCACGGTATGCACCCAACAAAGATATATCTGTGCCTGCCAGAAATGGTTGGATCTGCAGCTATCATTCTGCCTTTGGACCAAAAGCCAGGAATTGTCGCCCTAACTGCAAGTTCGCTTCTCTTCTCTCCAAGCCACAGGCTCACAGCTCCAGGTTTCAGGGAAACGGCTCAACCAGCTGTTGAGCGTGGCATCAGCTGGTCCCAGTTCACACACGCTTTCTGTCCCTGGTGTGCATTCGGGTGAGTTATTTTTGGTGGACACCGGAGCAGAGGTTTCGGTTTTCTCACCTCCTCGGGACATACGATACGAAACAAATTTATCCCAGCCCTTGTCCGCAGCAAACGGCACTACAATACGGACGTGGGGGAAACGTTCTCTAACCGTCCAACTTGGGCACAAGCAGGAATACCAGCACTTGTTCTACTTGGCCGACGTGACACGACATATTTTAGGTGCCGACTTCTTCACCACGCATGGTTTGATGATCGATTTAAGCAGGAAACGTCTTATCTCAGCCGACAACGCTTCGGTACTCCTCAAGCACTTCAGCTGCCCCATCTCCATCTCAGGTTTATCGTGCTCGCCACCCAACAGCTTTTCCGATTTGCTCGAAAAGTTCCCTGAGATTTTGGTTCCCCTTTTCAACTCTTCAGTCAACAAACACGACGTCGAACATCATATTGTTACGCATGGCCCTCCAGCTCATGCTCGTGCTCGTCGTTTGGACCCCCAGAAACTGGCCGCTGCCAAGGAAGAGTTTTTCAAAATGGAGGAGATGGGAATTTTACGCCGTTCAAAGTCACCGTGATCGTCCCCCCTGCACATGGTCCCCAAGTCGGATGGTTCATGGCGCCCGTGTGGAGATTTCCGGCTCCTCAACACTCAGACAGAAGACGATCGTTATCCACTTCCACATATCCACGATCTGAACAGTAAACTTTCGGGCTGCACCATCTTCTCTAAGATCGATCTCGTCAGAGGTTATCACCAAATCCCCATGGCTAACAGTTCAATTGCCAAGACAGCAGTAATCACTCCTCTTGGTTTATGGGAATTTCTCCGCATGCCCTTTGGATTAAAGAATGCAGCTCAAAGTTTTCAACGCCTCATGGACGGCGTCTTACGAGATATACCATGTTCCTTTGTCTACATTGACGATATTTTGGTGGCCAGTCGTTCATTTGATGAGCACATTCAACATCTTCAAGAACTGTTCCAGACTCTGTCAGCCAATGGTTTGGTCATCAACAAGGCTAAATGCAAGTTTGGGGTAACCGAGATTGACTTTCTTGGACATCGGATCATAGTCACTGGTATTGCATCACTTCCTGAAAGAGTCGAAGCACTTCGTCAATCCTCTCCACCAACAGATCGGACTGGCCTGCAACGGTTTCTCGGTATGATCAACTACTATCACAGGTTTATGCCCAATAAATCGCTCAGGTTTTAGCTCCCCTTCATGAGCAAGCCAGCGGGAAAGGTAAAAAAATTGAGTGGGATCTGCGCTGCGAGAGGGCATTTCAGGCAGCCAAGGAGGCCCTTAGCGGAGCGGTCTTACTTCATCATCCTCGTGCAGACGCTCCTACCAGCATTACTGTGGACGCTTCAGACGTGGGAATCGGTGCCCAGTTGGAACAGCTTCATGGACGGTTTTGGGTGCCTGTGGCGTTTTTCTCGCGCAAACTTTCTTCTGCTGAAAAAAATTACAGTGCATTTGATCGGGAACTTTTGTCAGCATATAGTGCTATCAAACACTTTCGTCATATTTTGGAAGGTCGGCCGTTCACATGCTACACTGACCACAAACCCCTTACTCTGGCGTTACATTCTTCGACAGACCGATCTCAACGTCAGACACGCCATTTGTCTTACATTGCGGAGTTCACGTCAGACATTCGTCACATCAAAGGAAAATTCAACGTTGTTGCGGATGCACTTTCTCGTATCAATGCTATCTTCACGGATGGTGATCAGTCAATCAGAGATGGCTTACCTAGGGGCACATTCCTCGATTTATCTCAAGCACAGGTTGATTCCGGGGAGATGGCAGATTATGATACAGTCTGCACTGGTTTGGAGCTGCGTTATTTCACATTCGATGATGCCCGAGTGTTGTGTGATGTATCGACTGGCAATCCGAGACCTATTCTCCCTTCGGCCTGGACTCGGGCAGCATTTGATAGTGTCCATAGCTTATCTCACCCAGGACCGAAGCCAACTCAGAAGTCTATCGCACAACGCTTTGTATGGCATGACATGAAGCGTCAGATACGACAGTGATGCAAAGAGTGTCACGCCTGTCAGGCTTCCAAGATCCATAGGCACACACAGGCGCCCCTCACTTCACGCCCGTTACCTGGTGCACGATTCAGGAGTCTCCACATTGACATTGTTGGCCCCTTGCCAGTCAGCCATGGTATGTCATACCTCTTGACAATCATTGACAGGTTCACTAAATGGCCAGATGCCATTCCTTTACCAGACACTCAAGCATCAACATGTGCATCGGGTCTCCTCCATCACTGGGTCTCGAAGTATGGTGTTCCGGAAGACATCACAACAGACCGTGGTACTCAATTCTGTCACAAATCCCAGACTGGGAGATGTAATAGTTTATGACAGGACGACAATCACGAACAAACAAGTTTAACACTTAACAAAGCAGCCTATCAAACTCCCCCATTTATTAAACATAATTATACATATAATAGCGCAATTACATACAGTATATTATTGAAATCAACTGCCGTACAACGGCCTTATTCTCACACACACTCTCCCTCGGACCCACAATCCGGTAGTTACTCCTAAAGGCACTTCGGCCTCAGCCTCTCCCCTCAGGGTCTTAATAGCACATTAATAATTTACTGGCACCGCAGTCTCTCAATATCCCCTTCCTATTGTCATACACCTTAGCATTCCCCTCGCACCTCAGCAGGGCAATAACACATTATTATTTCCATAGCCATCAACATGGCAACAACATAGTATCAGTTCACTAGCCTATCAACATGGCAACAATATAGTATCTCATTCACTCTCATATCTACGTCCCTGTCCGTGGCCTGACTGCCACGACTTTATGTGCCTCTACTGTCCTGCACTGACAGCCTCACTTCTGGCCTATGTGTGGCCTCCGGCCCTATGCTGGCCTATCCCCTGTGCTCATCGAGGTGGCTCTGCGGCCCGTCCCCGACACCTACAAGAATAACATTACATTGGTATAATACCCTACCATTTCTATTCACTCCACCTCTCCTTACAACCCATGAAACGTACACACACTAGTTCACCTTTCACTCACCACACATCTGACGGTAACACACCTCCATCGGAGTACACACTACTCACTCGCGCTACAAATCCATGAACTCACTTTCATCTATCGCTCGTGGCGCACATTGCTATATCCAATATCAAGGACTTCCACATTCCTCACATATACTTATTCACATCATGGTAATAGACGAATATAATATAATACATCAATCATAATAATCAATCCACATTCTACATACCAGTCATTACTGGAAAGACTGTCTCACTAGTCTTCTCGACTGCTTCCCTTATGTCCGCCCGATGGGCTCTTATTCACAGGTCCGCTCCATAGGACCTTCTAACTTGCAGTGATAGTAATCCAGCGCTTTCGCCTCATTCAGACTTCCACACCACTCATACACGCACGCTTTTCCCACTTGTCTGCATGAGTTATTTTTACTCTTCCCCTTTCACGTCTTTTCCTATCCGTCTGTCGTGAGCTCTTCTTATTCTACACCCGCTCTGTAGCAATCCCCTTAATTGCACTCACTCCACTCGTGACATCATCCCCCACCCCAAAAAAATTAATGCAATTAATTTCAAATCGCATCAAGATGACTGTCAACGAGCGAGCGAGTGCAATACCTACACTAAAAAAACTGACCTAGCAGTTCCCCTAGTATATAAAATACCGAAATCAGGGAAAAATATATGATCAATATGCCCTGCAATATGCATATATGTGTCACATCATAAATAGCTAACTAATCACAATACTTCATACAGAATCCAAAAACCACTCAACCTATCAACCATTCTTCATATCATATTTATAATGTCAATATTTTAAAGTCGACTCATTCACACAGATCCTGTCAATGTTCCTGTCCTCTGATGTATAAGCTCCTGAATTCTTCCCCTAGGCTCGACTAAGGTAGTCGGCGATATGATTGCTGGTTCCTGGAATTGGTTGAATAACGAAGGTATACGGCTGCAAAGCCAATGCCCATCTAGACAAGCGTGGGCTGGACGAACGATTCTTCGACAAAAATGTCAGTGGCTTGTGGTCTGTCTGGATACAAAATTCTCGTTCCATGAGATAACGTCCTAGTTTCTGGACGGACCAGACAATGGCAAGACACTCACGCTCTATCACGGAATACTTTCTTTCTCTCTGCAATAACTTCCTACTGACATAACATACAGGATGGAGACATTCGTTCTTCTCCTGTAGAAGACAAGCGCCGACACCAGAGTCCGACGCATCCGTTCTGAGGATAAAATTTGATCGAAAATCGGGTAATATCAGAATGGGTGACGATGATAATGCTGTCACCAAATTATCAAATGATGTCTGACATTCAGACGTCCACTGGACCTTATCGGGTTGTCCCTTCTTAGTAAGGTCAGTAAGAGAAGATGACAAGGAGGAAAAATTTGGAATGAACTTTCTGTAATAATTTAAAATTCCCACTAAGCTTCTGACTTGTTTCTTTGTTTTAGGGATTTGCAACCCTACTAATTTGTCAATTTTTGTTACTTCAGGTCTCTGAACACCTCTACCCACAATATGTCCTAAGAATATTATCTCTGGACATGCCAAATCCATCTTTGCGGGTTTAGCAGTTAACCCAAAATGACGTAATCGTTGAAAAATTACTGTTAGTGTCTGAATATGATCAGACCATGTCGACGTATGGCATGCTATATCATCAAAGAATGACACGACATTAGGTATGTCCTTCAACACCAATCTCATTAATCGTGCAAACGTCGCTGGCGCGTTTACCAACCCAAATGGCATGACCTTAAATTGGAATAATCCAATGGGCGTTTGGAACGCCGTGTATTGTTTAGACTCCTCAGTAAGCGGGATTTCCCAATACCCTTTCGTCAAATCTATCTTGGAAAACCACGTGGACCCGGCCAATGAAGCTATTAATTCCTCCTGAAACGGAATAGGCTCCCTATCGCCTACCGTAATAGTGTTCAATCTTCGAAAATCAATACAGAACCGCACCGATCCATCAAGTTTTTTCACGAGGACGATGGGTGATGAATACGGCGATGTTGATGGTTCTATCACATCTAACTTCAACATTGACTCAACTTCCTTTATGACTCTATCTCTCGAAGAAAAAGGCAACGGATACGGTCTAAGAAATACTGGCTTATCCGAAGTCAACTTTATTTGGTGCTGGATCACCGTAGTGCGACCCGGCAAATCCGTAACAACATCCGGAAATGACGCTAACAGGGTCTCAAGTTCCCTACTCCTTGAACTCGTAAGGTCAGGGTTAATTTTTACGTCCCTGTAACCTTGTGTCGCAGTTAACTCCGGCAATTGAATTTGCAACTCTTGCTGCGCCTCGGTGTCGCTTACGTCACAGTCCGACTGGTCTACGACCCCCGTACAAGCAATAGAGAAGACAATCTCCTCTGGTCTTGTCTGTGCACACAGATACTGTGGTCTCTCATAAAATCTCTGTAGCATGTTAACATGGAAAACCTTACTCGCTCCATCAATGTGGATAGCGTAATCTACCTTTGAAACAACTCGCTCAATAACATAAGGAACTTTCCATGTCATCAATAACTTATTATGGTCCGTAGGCAACAACAATAGGACCTTGTCTCCTGGCTTAAAAATTCTCAGTTTGGAACCTCTATCTTTATAGTCTTTTGCTCTTTTCGAAGCGATACTAGAAGCTTCTTCTGCTATAGTCCGCGCTGAAGATAATCTTTCTCTTAAATCAACAAGGTCTATCGAAACCTTTTTAAACGGTTCCGAAACCGTAGGGATCTTTTGAAGAGGAGCCTGGGTTGTACGACCCTTATGCGTCGTCTTTTGGCACGCACTGCACGTCTTACAATATAACCCTACATCTCTGTATACTGACGGCCAATAAAAATTTTTCAGAACTCTTTGCTTGGTTCCCGCACTTCCCATATGATCCGCTAATGGAACATCATGGGCCAGACGCAATACTGTAGCAATCAACGACCGTGGCACGACGACCTGCTTTTGAACGGAAGCCACTGTGACGTACATACGGAACAAAATGCCCCCCTGGACAAAAAAAGAAGATGACCCGTTTTTATATTTCCTTGTTTTCTCGGTTCGCGCTTCCCCAAAACATGGGTTTAATGATGGGTCCTCCCTTTGTAATCTCGCCAAGCGCTCTGGCGTGATATCTAGGTTGACCGCTGGCGTCGCCAAAGGTCTAATCTTATCTTTATCCGCTACCCGTCGACGTGTTTCGACCGCGGCGCAAAAGTCAATACCTTTTGATTGCGACCATGCTTGCACGTTCTCATCGGAAGGGGAAACTACCCGTGATACATTCCCAATGATGAGCTGGGCGCCTGGAAAACAACCAACGACTGCTTCGACTTCCCCGCTAAGGAAAGGTGTATCTATCATTATTCTTGCCATGGGTAATTTCTCAATGGCCCCCGAAAATTGGATGCACGGGACAGTCTCACCTGTAAGCTGTGAATCCCGAATGCAGTCTCTATGCACTCCCACAACGGTAGATCCTGTATCTCGTAAAACCGAGACCGGTTCGTCCCCAACAAACCCCGGATAAACCCTAAGACCACCTCCTGTATGACATGAATTTATAACGGGGATCTTTCTCCCACAAGGTAAAACACCGGAAGATAATAACTTCTCACAACTGGGACACTTAGAATACTGTCCGCCTCCGTTGTCCGATGTAACACACGCAGCCTCATGATGAAATTTATTTGGGGAACATGGACTGGAGCTACTGTCCACGTTCGCCGCTATCCTACCTGCAGGGCAGTTCACGCTGATGTGATCTGCTCTTCCGCAGTTCCAACACTTCGCGGCCCTACACTCGCGCGAAAAGTGACCCACGCGTCCGCAAGTCCAACACTCCGCTCCCTGTGCTGCTCTAGGCCTGGGTCCCCGTGACCCCTCGCGACCGGAACTAGAGTCCCTATGCCGTCGGTCATCGGCAAAGGTCACAACTCGCCCCCGGCCATTACCGCGACCTAGCCCTCCTGCTCGGTCAAACTTACCGGATCCATACGCCGGTGATTGGTGATAGCCCCTATGCTGCCCCTGGGCTTGCCCACTATAGGCACCACGCTGACGCGACCTGTCCCTAAGTCCTGCCGGCGACCCCTCGACAACGGCGACGTACCCAGCATCTTGGACGTACGCCCTGGCGACTGGTTTGGACGGATGCGCCGTACGGTATGCCTCCGCCAACTTAGACGCCTCCTGCACCGTCGCGGGTTCGTTCTCTTTCAGGAAAGCCACCAGATCTTTGTGGCACGACGCGTACAGCTGGTCACGGATCATTAAGTCTTTCAGTTTAGCAAAATCCGCGCCCACCTGCGCCAGGTCTACCCAGTTCGCGAAATACTCCGTTAGTCTCGCGACGAAGGCAGCAAAGTCCTCCCTGGTGTCTGCACGTGCTCGCCTAAACTGCTCCCGGAAATATTCCTCGGTACGCGCAAATCGGCGAAGCAGCAAAGCCTTCAGCTTATCGTAATCTTGCACGTCTTCGCGCTGTAGCTCTTTAAAGTATGTTAACGCTCGCCCCTGCAATAGCGACGCCAGGTACGTGGCCCATAATTCCTTATTTTCCCCCCATTGCAATTGTGCGTTCAGCTCGAACCTGTAAAGGAAGGCGTCTATGTCGTCCTTCCGGTCGTCGAACGTAGGGAGCTTAATCCTAACACCACCTTTATTGTGTACCTGCCGCTCAACTGTTTCTGTTGGCGCATTCTTATTGATTTCCAACTCGGCGATTCTTATTCGCGCCTCTCTCTCCTGTTGCTTATCCCTAGCCTCTATCTCCCGCTCTTGGGCTTCTATCTCCTTTAACTTTATCTCCCTCTCCTGCTCCTGAGCCTTAGCCTCTCTTTCCTGTTGCTTAAACTCCCTTTCCTGTTGCTGAGCCTCTAACTCCTTTAACTTAAACTCTCTCTCCTCTTCTCTCTGTCGGTCTTGAGCCTCTTTTTCTCGCTCTCTATCCTTAGCACGCTCATCGCGCAAATCCGCCTGCTGTTTTTTAATCCAGCCGCGTAGCTCCTCTCCCTCCAGGCCAAGTTCCTTACCCAACTTCATTAGTTGTTGGAGTTCCGCCATTTCACAGATTTATGGTTATGGTATCTATTATGCGAACGACCAACCTGTCGGTATGATCACTAACGATACGACCAGAGACCTGAGATCACACCAGATATAACAATACCCAGTTCAGAATACAATTCAGAAATTTACCTTTACAGCACAACTAATTCTATATCTACAAAATGTATAGCACTATTAATTATAAAAGAAAAATAGAACGACAAGAATGAAGAAATACAGTAGAAGGACCACAAGTACGTCAAGGACAACGAACCAGACTAGGACAAAGCTTCTACAAAAAAAAACTATAATGGAAAAAAATGCAACCTACTACGCCGATTACACTACACGGTACAAACAAGAACAGAGTCTGAAAAAAAAGAACGTATCTACAGATAGGTAGAAAGAGGGACAAGAGAATACGTCTTCCTGCCGAACAGAGAAGATATCGACGCTACAACTAAACAAAAATACAGGTCCCTACAGAACTGTTCACTGTGGTGAACGCGGTTCCAAGTTTAGCCCACCTCCCGAAGAGGATAAACTACGCTCACCACAGCAAACCCGCGCCACCGCCCGTATAATCAATTACAACGAAAACAGAAAAACAGCAGGAAAAGACAGAAGAAAAGACAGCCCTCAATCCAGGGCACAAAATTTTCACTTAACTTTCACCCTAGATTTCAATTTCTCCCTTTCCTCGGAGCTCTGGCTGCTTGACCTCTACAGGCTGGCACGCACACTCTGCAGAAATTTAAGTACACATTACTACATATTCATCAAAATACACGCATCAATACATATTATTATTCATAAACATACCTAAATCATACCATCATGAAATTTCCATTCATCCAACGAACAAAGACAACAGCACGAATTCCTAGCACAACAGAAAAACAACTAGATATAACGACTACACAATGTCAAAATGACCACAGGTAAACAGGACGAGCCCCCAGTGTCACAACGGACGAGCCCCCAGTGTCACAAATCCCAGACTGGGAGATGTAATAGTTTATGACAGGACGACAATCACGAACAAACAAGTTTAACACTTAACAAAGCAGCCTATCAGACTCCCCCATTTATTAAACATAATTATACATATAATAGCGCAATTACATACAGTATATTATTGAAATCAACTGCCGTACAACGGCCTTATTCTCACACACACTCTCCCTCGGACCCACAATCCGGTAGTTACTCCTAAAGGCACTTCGGCCTCAGCCTCTCCCCTCAGGGTCTTAATAGCACATTAATAATTTACTGGCACCGCAGTCTCTCAATATCCCCTTCCTATTGTCATACACCTTAGCATTCCCCTCGCACCTCAGCAGGGCAATAACACATTATTATTTCCATAGCCATCAACATGGCAACAACATAGTATCAGTTCACTAGCCTATCAACATGGCAACAATATAGTATCTCATTCACTCTCATATCTACGTCCCTGTCCGTGGCCTGACTGCCACGACTTTATGTGCCTCTACTGTCCTGCACTGACAGCCTCACTTCTGGCCTATGTGTGGCCTCCGGCCCTATGCTGGCCTATCCCCTGTGCTCATCGAGGTGGCTCTGCGGCCCGTCCCCGACACCTACAAGAATAACATTACATTGGTATAATACCCTACCATTTCTATTCACTCCACCTCTCCTTACAACCCATGAAACGTACACACACTAGTTCACCTTTCACTCACCACACATCTGACGGTAACACACCTCCATCGGAGTACACACTACTCACTCGCGCTACAAATCCATGAACTCACTTTCATCTATCGCTCGTGGCGCACATTGCTATATCCAATATCAAGGACTTCCACATTCCTCACATATACTTATTCACATCATGGTAATAGACGAATATAATATAATACATCAATCATAATAATCAATCCACATTCTACATACCAGTCATTACTGGAAAGACTGTCTCACTAGTCTTCTCGACTGCTTCCCTTATGTCCGCCCGATGGGCTCTTATTCACAGGTCCGCTCCATAGGACCTTCTAACTTGCAGTGATAGTAATCCAGCGCTTTCGCCTCATTCAGACTTCCACACCACTCATACACGCACGCTTTTCCCACTTGTCTGCATGAGTTATTTTTACTCTTCCCCTTTCACGTCTTTTCCTATCCGTCTGTCGTGAGCTCTTCTTATTCTACACCCGCTCTGTAGCAATCCCCTTAATTGCACTCACTCCACTCGTGACAAATTCATCTCACGCTTGTGGCAAGAGTTTAACAAGCTTTTAGGGATTGCAAGTCATAACACAACTGCCTATCACCCTCAAGCTAATGGCATGATTGAACGTGTGCATCGTCAGTTGAAGGCGTCTCTTAAGGCTCTGGTTGTTGGATCTGATTGGTACAATCAACTTCCCATTGTTCTTCTGGTCATTCGATCATCTTGGCGTGTGGACCCCGGATGCTCTCCAGCTGAGTTGGTATATGGAACAACACTTCGTCTTCCAGGAGAATTTTTTCAGACAAAGGACTCAAAAGATTTTGTCCCAGATTCCATCTTCTTGAGACGTCTACAAGGCACCATGCATAAGGTACGGCCAAGTCAAACCTCTTATCACGGCCACCAAAACAGCTATATTCCAAGCAACCTGTCCTCCATAGGTTTTGTCTATGTCCGACAGGACGCTCACCGCAGCCCTCTTCAACGGCCATATGAGGGTCCGTACAAAATCTTGGAAAAAAATGAGAAATATTTTCTACTAGACATTCAAGGTCGCCACAACAAGATTTCCATAGACCGCCTCAAGCCAGCCTTTATTGGAAACAACGTGGAACCACTTACATCTACCACTCGGTCGGGTCGTATCACCCGTCGGCCGAGCCGGTACGATGTCTAACTTCATCATTTCGCACGCGGTGTAGCGCTGAGGATAAGCGTTCACCGTGTGCTACATTGGATGGGGGGTAGATGTAGAGCCAAAATAATTCGGCTCGCATCGGCCGAAATCTGGCCACCGGAATTTGCCTGAGGAGGACTACAACGGAAGTGAGAAGGTCAGATGACAACCGGCTGAAGAAGTGAGTACATCGTAGACTAGTTTCAAGTTAGGACTATTTAAGATCCAACTTCATCCAATTCTTAATTCTACAACAGCGATCAGATAGAAAAACAACAACAACAGCAAAACAAAACAAACTACTGCAATATACTGCCAAGTGTGGGCAATCTCAATCTGAAGAAAGAAAGTGTTGTGGCAGGGACAGTAATACAATTTCCAAGTAAAGCCAGACAGAGAACGTATTGAAAGTTTTATTCACTAGTGAGCTATGTTCTCCTTTTTCTGCTTCACGGGGAAACTATCCATACCGCAGCACCCCCTAAACTAGAACAACAAAAGTAAACAAGAACTTGTAATCTTTTGCATCCCCTGCGGGAAGAACCACTGGCTTAGTGATAGACTGATGTGTTGGTCAGTCTTATGATTTGATGTAGTGCGGGGCGATTGTTACAGCAAGTGACAAACATAAATTATTTATTTATTGTTGTCTTTGCCTTTAACATTAATAACTACTGGTTACTTTTACTTTCGCCTTTTGTTTTTTAAATCAGCCTTCTATTCTGTAGCCCTAAGATGGCTGGAAACATTATATTATGACAATGCTTATGTGTTCTTTATGACATCCCCTGATCTTTGTGATTTTGCTCCAGATTGCTTTCTTTTTTCCCCCCGTTCATCGAACGAATTCAAGGCTTTTTAGAAAAATTTCCTCAACCCTACAGCCCGAATGACAAAGGTAAAAAAAAAGTACTAGATCTAGATCTAGATTAATGTTCTAAGGCTCCACAAATCTAACCGGAAAAATACATTTGCTTTTGGTGTGGCGTTATCCAATGTAATTTTGTCCAACTGATGTCGTTATTTTTGCCATCGATAGCACATCCGACCACATTGGGTTATTCGTTGTCGGCGTTACCAGTCTTGTGTTTGTCATTAATTACGTATTTACAGTGTTCTTCTTGCTGTCTCCTTTTCTGTTGGATCTTTGTTTTCCAGTAATGATTACAAAACGCCCAAGTGCTTTGTACAGAAAATAAATGTGTGCCGCCTACTACCTACCTACCTTCCTACGTAGACTTACCTACCTAACTACCCACCTACTTATCTACCTAACTATCTGCCTACCTACCTACCTACCTACACAACTACCGACTTACCTACCTACTTATCTACCTACCTACCTACCCAACTACTTACCTACCCACCTACGTACCTACCTACCTACCTAACTACATACCTACCTACCTATCTACCCAACTACCTACCTTACTACCTACCTACCTACCTACCTACCTACCTACCTACCTAACTACCTACCTAACCATCCGCCTAACAACCTACCTACCTACCTACCTAACCATCTACCTAACTACCTACCCACCTACCTACCTACCTACCTACCTACCTACCTACCTAACCATCTACCTAACTGCCTACCTACCTACCTACCTACCTAACCATCTACCTAACTATCTACCTACCTATCTACCTAACCATCTACCTAACCATCCACCTACCTACCTACCTTCCTACCTAACCATCTATCTAACTACCTACGTGCCTGCCTAACCTAACAAACTACCCCTACCTACCTACCTAACCACCTGCCTAACTACCTACCTACCTAACCATCTACCTAACTACCTACCTACCTACCTACCTACCTACCTACCTACCTACCTACCTACCTAACCATCTACCTACCTACCTACCTACCAACCTAACCATCTACCTAACTACCTACCGTGGACGGACAGATATAATAGAGTTAATAAAAATAAAAAATAAATTTAAAAATTACCAAATGAGGTCCAGCCTATAGAATGAGAGACCAAAGCTTGTGGTTTGCCGGAATGGTTAAGTTTTGTTGAGTACTTGCAGCATAAGCTCATTTGAGTCTTGTGGTGAATGCCCTGACCACGACTGCCGATCAGAACCCAGTCATACGTAGTAAGGGCTGACATGCACTTTTTCCCACTGCAGTGTATAATTCATATTTTACCTAACTACGACATTCGAGCGGCACTCAGCTGTATACAATAAGGGCTAACGGTATAGGCCTAGAACAAATCTCTAAGACTCTGCAAGATCTATATATTTATTGATAAACTTACAAGAGGCTGCAAGGTCTGAATCCCCACGATAATTGCTAAACAATCCTCTAATGTCCGACTACCTAACGAAGCCCAGTCGTACAGATAAAAAGGTGTTATGCATGTGGGCTACTGGGCCGTTTTCCCACACTGATGACTGATCTTAAATTGATGACCGCAAGCGGTAACAGTGGGCAAATATAATAAGAGAATATATATTATATAAAATGGTCGTTATGTAAAAAAAACATAATTACATTAAACACGCAAACTTTCGGTCGCTATGACCAGGCACATATAAAAGTATATACATAATATATAACTGGAAAAGAAAATGAGAGGGGGCACAATTAATGTATGAACAACAAGAGAAAGATAAAAATGAATGTGTGATAATCTGACCTGTGCAAAGAAACTCTAGTGATAAAGATGATTGACATGGTAAATCAACAGTCAGACAAATACAAAAAAAAAAAAAAGTATATTATTATATAAAACATGTGAGGGGGGAGAGGGATCGGAAGGTTTCGATGTGTGTGTTTGGGGGGGGGGGGTGAGTGAGAGAGTATGGAGAGATGGGTGTGAAAGGATGGATGAAGGAAAATGTAAGACAATAAACATTCTCCTTAGTTGCACTGCTGATCTGTGAGATGCACACTGGGTGGCTGTAGAAAGGTGAACGGGTCCTCTAGGAGACACTGTGTGTATGCCAATATCAGTTAATTTAAGGTGTGGCTGTGTGGTTGAGTGCGGCAAGGGGAGAAATGGATAATGTGGGTACAACAGGTTGATGTAGAGGGCGGATGAGTAAAGAACTAATTAGCCCATACATGCTTGAAAGGTTAAAGAGAAACTGAATTGTGTATGTTTGGAGAGAAAGTAGTAGAAGGCCCACGTTTTCCTGGGTGATGAGTAAAGTGCTAGGTGCATGTGTAGGTGAGTGAGAGAACTGAGAGTACATAAGTGGAGTCATGGAGGAGGGGAATGTGGGATAGAAACATGGCTGGAATTGAATGTTTTGCACAGCGGGATACTCCTCTTAAGTGATGCAGTGTTATATGTTGATGCTCTTGGGGCCAGAGTGCCCAAGTCAAAGATAAGGCGCTGCTCTGTTTCAAAGCGTTCGTCGCGCCTGAGTGGCATGTAAATTTACAGCCCCATTGTCTGGGTATCAGCAGAAAGCACATGGTTGGGCTGGTTAAAATAGAGTGATATAGGTTTGTGGTTTTGGTTGTCAGTGTCAAACAGGTATTCACTAAATCGAGTATTGAGCTGGCGCCACATTTCACCAATATACACTGGATTGCAGTTGGCGCATCAAATGGCATAGACGAAGCTCCGCTTGGAGCTAGAAAAGCTAGTTCGGACATGGAAAGACAACGATGGGCACTGAATTGAATCGTACTGGAGAATATTTTTGTTGGTTTTGCACCTGAAATTACCGCATGATCTGGTGCCGCGATGTCTACCCTGGTAAGCCTGCTAGGCACCAACGTGCCCTTGAGGTTTTTTTCCTCTCCTGTAGACCACTAGTGGTGGTGACGACTCAATGATATCTAGCGTTTCATCGCCCGCTTTCAAGATCGAAAGATTTTTTAGAAGAATATTTTTGATGGGCAAGGTTTGGGGATGGTAACACCCCCTTTTCTGTACGTCTGGGCTTCGTTCGGTACTCGGACATCAGATCATTGTTTAGCAATTATCTTGAGGATCCAAGCATACATACAGTATGATACAGTCAGTCAGACAGACAGGCAGATTCATATACAGACTGATAGACAGCCACCTGCATACATACATACATAAATACACGCACACACTTAGATCTATCTCTCTTTGAACATACCTATCTCTGTCTATCTATTTATCTCTGTCTATATATCTATCTACTTATGTGTCTATCAGTCTGTCTGTCTGTCAGTCTGTCTGTCAGTCTGTCCAACTGTCTGTCGTCTGTCAGTCTGTCTACCTGATTTTATAGTGTTTCCACTTATCTGACATAATGTTTCATCATGTTATTCATTGACTAAATTAAACGAAAAGTGTTAGCATTGTCTACATTGAGTGCATAAGCCACATTATATTTATTTGTTGGTGGTTACATTTAATCAATTGAACTTATTTTTGATTTCCACGATTGCCGAGTTTTATGTTAGCAATAGTTAAGCTGTCCGCTGTCATATATTTAGATTTCCCCTAAACTATTCATCAGACATTAAGTTGCTGTCGTACTCTGGCTACTTCACAGTACTCAGGATGGAAAGGAAAAGTTTAAAGGTATTTAAATGAGTTATATTTGAGGAGGTAAATTTTAAAAGCTGGTCATTTTATATTGATTTTGAGAAAACCCGTACCTTTGGCATAGCATAATACTGATTCTGAGAGGGAACTTACATTTTGAATAAAAAAACACATTGAATTCGCACGTTTTGATTTCCATAATGTGTTAGCTGTAGACAGGTTTTACAGCTGATTTGATATTAAGGACGGCAACTCATTTCTTTTTTAAAATGTGACTTAGCAGGTTTTGCTAGTTACCTCCTCGTTTTAATTTGGTCTTCAAACGGCATCTGCAGACATATTTTGTCATTAAAAAAACCGCAGTCAGTGAGATTATCTATACGTTTACTTCAAACCAAAGACTGTCAGAGTTGGCACATAGCATGACTTAAGCGCTGATGTCAACACTCTTCTTTACAATTGCTGTTTAACTGAGATACAAACAACAATAAAAAAAGGCCGGGGGGGGGGGCACTAATCGCACGTGACATTTATTTGATCTTGTTCATTTCCCACACATGTAACAACTCACTGTCCCTGTTGTACAGAACATATCTGTTGATGAAATGTTTCCCTGTAAGTGTCACAGTCCAGCTAGGCGATGGATCTGTACTTCCAGTGTGAGTACAAAATTCCCGGGAATCTGGTAGTGAATTAATTCCTCTTTCACGGCGTCCATTCACTGCTCTGTCAGCTGTCCATTCACCAGTTGTACTTGACTGGGTCGCATTTTGCTTCAGTGCTACATTACGACCTAAAATAAAATGAAAGTAAACTCTTCTTTATGAGATTTTCATCTCCGTTTTTGTCCATTCCTATCTGTCTATTTTTAAAATTCTGTTGAACATCGTAATGCTGTTGAATGATCGTGAGGGAAAGTACCAGATGATCAGTTTATCATCAAATTTATCTGATTTTTTTTTTTTTTTGTTCTTTCAGTTGAAGAAGTTGCAGATTAATATGCAACTTTCGGCAGATCAAATATATGGGGGTTATTTTTCTCGAGAGTTAGTGAAATTCCGTTCATGTTTAACAAAGATAAATAATTATGCCTTATTCTTCATATTAATGTACAATGCTGTTGTGGCTTCTTTTATTCATCCTTGTTTTCTATTTTCTTTTACTCCAAGAAATAACCATGTATTGTAAATAACTTTCAGTATCAACAATGGCATACCTCCACTAATGTAGAGAGAACAAAGTGCCTTGATTCCCTCCCCTGTAAGGATAACCTGAGAGATTGTAACACTCAGATCACAGTGAATGTCCAGTGCTGTGTCAGAAATGGCGGCGTTCTGACGGTTGATGCAGTCAATGGTTGATGATGATGTGCCGTTGCTGAACTGTACCGTGATGTTGTGTAGCGCATCTGGTGTCAGTTGTACACAGGAATAGACAAAAATAATTAATATTTATACTGACTCTACAGCCAGGTTGGATTTAATTTTAGTCAGGTGCCAATTGGGGAGATAATATGTGTTTTATGACGTATCCTCTGATGTTCAGTATATCAGTCGACATTGTATTATCTGTTTGAAAACGTAGTGATCACGGGATATCATTATTGAACGCGATGCATGTGAAACTATTGGACTCCAGTAGGAAATTCATTGAGAAATTCTAAAACAAAATGTTATTGTAAACAATAACAGAGTGCTCAATAAATTTTGCTCCCACTGACATAATAATTTAAGCTCACCTTCATTGTTGACAAGTAACCTGAGCCAGGTGAATGGATACAGTGTATTCCATATAACATTTACAGACTGAAGTGCTGAGTCATTGAGGCAGGTTCTGTTATCTCCATCTATCAGCTGCCCTAGATTAGTAGTTGTTGGGTTGGATGTGACAGTTCCGTCCTGTGACATATCCACTGTGAGGAGGAAGAAAGGCAGAGGATTATTGTGATAATTTTAAACACGGATTTGGTTTTAAAAAGTTTATTTATTCAGAAGTCAGGAATATGGTGTTAATCTACATGTTAAATGTTGTGTTTAGACGTGGATACAGCGATGGGAAATTAACGACAATAACAGCAACGATATCACGAGGATGTGAATGTCGCCAGCCTCGCCGTGTGGTATCTATCTATCTATCTATCTATCTATCTATCTATCTATCTATCTATCTATCTATCTATCTATCTATCTATCTATCTATCTATCTATCTATCTATCTATCTATCTATCTATCTATCTATCTATCTATCTGTATGTCTGTCTGTATGTCTGTCTGTTTGTCTGTCTGTCTGTCTGTATGTCTGTTTGTGTCTGTCTGTTCGTCTATCTATCTATCTATCTATCTATCTATCTATCTATCTATCTATCTATCTATCTATCTATCTATCTATCTATCTATCTATCTATCTATCTATCTATCTATCTATCTATCTATCTATCTATCTATCTATCTATCTATCTATCTATCTATCTAACACTATTACTAGAGGGTCAAGGGCTAAACGCTGTAATGACTGAATCACATTGCGCTGGCCAAGCATCTTTTATTTTCTACTTCGTTGTATTGAAAATTATGTTGATGTTTTTTATATTATTTGCCAGATTTTATACTACAATGCTTATAAGAAAATAATATTTTATTCAGCGAAATGGGCGTTGATCAATCTTATGTCCATCTCTGTTCCAGGAAAGACATGGAACGTGCCAATGTTTAATCTATCACGTCATGATATTGCATGGGGATATCTGTGCCCAGCTTGAGTTACATGAAGGTGGTTCAGAGTGTCACATACAGTCACAGATGTAAAGTTCTGTAGAACAGTTTTGATTGGGATTAAATGATTCTTGTCAGTGTTGGGCTGTTGTTTTATCTTTTACAACCCGAGACACAGAATACCGAGACGGACCATTCCTTCTTTCACTATTTATGTCCACAACTTGCCCGCGTATAAACACGGTGGGTATTACTCATAGAGCTGTGTGGTACTAGCCTTTCAATTATAAAGGGATGTGGTGCTTTTGGGGAACTGAGCCGTCTCGGTGTCCTGTGTCTCTGTTACAATATTGAATGTTGTTATTGGCGCGTAGTGTAATTACAAAGCCAAACAGAGAAGATGCTGAGTTGTGTTCACCGTTCAGCCATGGCTTATCTTATTATATATATATATATATATATATATATGTAATGGGGTGAACCATTACAGGGCTGAGAACATAGCCCACTGTAGGGAAAGGGAGATAAACCCGTTATTTTGACCAGCTGGCCCACTAGATGTGGTCAAGGGGAAGTAACCACACAGAAACCATAGATAATCTCCCCTTATTGTTTGATTGTGCACTTGACATGAGTCATGTAGTGTTGAGTAACATTGCCAACTGATGTACTCACTGCGCCAATTTTAAACCATAGTCTTAGCGTTGTCTGTATTGTCCAGGATTGGTCAATTTAAGTGACCATCGCTGGTGCCAGAAGTAGAAACTTGTTATGTATCACTACATCATAAGTTTGTTTAGTATTTATCTTGAACTTAGATAATATTTTATCAAGATGGTGTATTTACAACCTACACGAGCGAGAGGGTAGCTTTTAAACATGTTTTTATTTGTTTTAATGTTTTATTAGAATTCGCACTTAGTGAACTGTAAGGAGTAAATGGGTTGCGCGTTTTGGGTGATGCTTAGATGATAGCGTGGGTCAGTCAGTTCCACCCAAGTCTTCAAGACAGCAGGACGTGTCATTCCGCCCAGACTAACATAAAAGTAAAAGAAGTTGTATAATTAATATTTCAAGATTTGTGAAGTGCCAGCTCTGATGATGTAGATCTAGATCAAGGGTGAATTCATTTGGTTAATTCACGTAAGTTGTACCCATTAATTCAGTTCTGGTATTTAATAATATTTAGATCTAGATGATGTGAAATAATAATGGTTGGATTATACTTGGAAGTTTGATGAACTTTTGTTCAGCTTGCTTAGGCAATCAGGCTAGCAGCTAACAATCTATGGTAAAGTTTATCTTACTAAGTTTCTATCTTAGTATCTATCAGTGGCCTGCAGAGAAAGAGTGTAAGGTTCTAGAATGCTATCAACGCTAGCGCGCATGATTAGTTCATGTAATTAAATGGAAACATTTAACTGTAATTTATGACAGACTGATTTTATGTGAAGTGCTAACAAATAGTACTACTGGAGGGTGTGGTCTAAGTCCCGCTACTTGGATCAGAGATAGACAGATCTAGATCGTTATTCTTAATCTGCAATTGGTGCCATTCAAGCTCAAAGTGTCCTTCTTAAAGGAGAGAGAGAGAGAGAGTAACGAGCAAGAATTTTAACCAAGTTATTTCTTTACTTTAGTTATTTTGTGGGTTTATAAGGTTATTGTTGGATGATGATTATTTCTAGGTGCCTTTAAGTCAGCATTGTGACTATGATGCATGTGTAGATTTGTCTTGTGTGCCTTTTCGTTGCATTTTGTTGATACCGTGTTCATTGTGAGCTTTATGATAATGAGCAGACCAGTTAAGATGGAGAGAGAGAGGTGCGGGGGTTTGCAAGTGCGTGAGTAGGTCACAGCAGACGCCAGCAGGCGTGATCACATGACTTCTGGTCAAGCGGGTCAAATCAAGACCGGGATTGGTTAGCTAATAGCTTCCGGAAACGGAAGCTTGACCCAAACAACAATAACAAACCTGGCTGACTGTTTACAGAAGCTACAACACTTAAACAGCATTTGGGATCTCAGATATCGGAATTATACTAAAGGATGATGATTATTTACTTTAATTTCTTAATTTATTATATGTTTATTATAATGCCTCTTTGAATTAGTATGTTCTCTACATAGGCGTTAAGTTGATTTTCTTCAATTTGTACTGGTTAGGTCGGACTTAGAAACTTTTGAGGGTCGAACCTTGAACTTATATTTGTTGATAGGATGAAGAGAAAGGCCTATGCTAGGTGTATGGATGCATCGTCGATGCATCAGGTGTCATATTTTTATGGCATCCTTTGTAGGTGCTCATTGTCTGTTCTTTTGACACACTGACACTGACAGATGTAATTGGACTCTGTTGTAATGAAGGGATCAGAGTCATTGACTCAGCTCAATCATAGAATTGTGGGTGTGTTGCCCAGTAGACCTATCATATGTCATCATTATTATGATATTATCTTGTTGCATTATATAATTAGTTCACTGAATATGTGGGAATGTTTTAGGTATATCAGTATTGTTGGAGGTAATACAAGTGGGTTGACTTGACTGTTCAGTCTTGTAGTTGTACCATGTAGTTGGGTTTGGCTTTATGCCATGATTATCATATCACTTGTAGTTGCTATTGTTGATGGGAATTTAGGTGTTGACTTGGTCCACCTAGAGATACTCCTGTGACTTTATGAGTAAGGAATTTGGTATTATATCCAGAGGATAGGAAAGGGATAAGTTCGGCTCTGAGTTGAGATAAGTCTGTGGCAGTATGGACTAGGGTTTTGTGTAATATTAATAATCTAGCATGTGCGGAATGGAGCTGGGTTGGCTAATGGGGCCTAAGTTAATTAATTTTGACTTAATGAGTAGATCCAGTTGGCTATTGCTATCCTCTGCCAATAATGATGGTAATTGTTAATTAAGGGATACTACGTTGTGCATGGGTGGGCTAAGTAAGTAGACGGGATTGTCTTTTATTGAGCCATCTAGCACGGGCAGTTCTGTGGTATGAGTGTGTAGACTCAGCAGACTGTATTTTATTTTAGTTAGTTTAACTCTAGCTCATTCTATAACTAGGATAGATTTGATGCGTACAGGGTGCGCGTATACACATGTAAGGCTTAATGTTATCTTGTCTGGAATCAAGTTAAGTTTTCTTCCTGATCTAGAATAATGGCCGTTGTTATAATATACATTATAACGTGTGGGATAGCCCTATGTCAGCCTGTAGTTAAGCCAAGGGAAGTAAACATGTTACTTGGTAGGCTTGCATCTTATACTCGAGTTATCTCCCCTGGAGTGCTCACAATGTAAGTTATGCGTTACTGCTTGATAGACATACTATACCTTCCCCATATTATTTAGTTTACAATGTGAATATAGATATCTAGTTATTATTAACTTTTATGTTTTCTTTTGATGCATTCTCTATTTTTAGCATGATGTAATGATTAACTGATGAGGCGTGCTGTTAATTTCCTGTTTTTTTTGGTTCTTCTTCAGCGCGCCTATTGTCGCGAGGTGGGTTAGATGGGGATATTTCGATTGACACTCTTTCGAGGTCCGCTCCCACAATCGACGAACACACAAAAAAAAAATACTTGCACTCTAAAAACTAAATAAATCAATTGCTTTGATTTTTAGCAGAACTGTAGGGCAGTTTAATTACAGGAATTAATGTAACAAATATAATTATAAATATAAATATCAATTCAAAGGCAACTGAATCTAACTAATGAAACTACAGCTTTCTATAAAGACTAACTTATTCACTCTAACTACTTGCAGGTCATATGAGTTAGATGCCAAATAGAATCCGCGCACGTGGCGACGGATATAACAGTTTAAATTCTATTAATTCAATGAGACATGTTATGATATGGACATTTCCTCTAGACACGCCATGGAGAATGCTTGTACAACCATGCGTTGTCTGGCGGTAGCTCTGAAACTGTCTTCAAAAGTAAGTAGAACGGTTCACTTTCATCATTACAAATTAGTATGGACTCTCACCATGAGGCCCTCACTGGGAGTGAGAGCGCTGGATGTAAACGCTGTGGGTTTATATCAAACCAAGTAGCTTAGGCTCTGGAGCTTTAAATCAGGCTCCTCACAATGGACTGCTCAACTGCGTCTCTATGTCTCTCATCTGGCTGAGGACTATCGCCGTCCACCTCGTAAATGGATTGTCTACATGTGGCCCAGAACTAAGTTCTGTATGGCCTTAAATACTGGACTGCATCTGCAGCTTACCGTCTAATTCCTGGATTGTGATTGGTGCAACCACTTCTAGCTCAGCTGCCGAACTGAGTTATATTAAGTAACAGCCCTACGCAACGACCTTGGGTCGACATCAAAGGTCGAATCACTCAATACAATATAATGTAATTTTATAGCAATAAATTCTTAACATGTTCAAAACCCCGAGCTTTTACTCTGGATCACGGTATTTTCTGCACGTCAACAGAAGTCTCAATAACATTTAATTCCTACTCACCCCTTCCCTCTCTACTAAACCTAGTTCAAAACACGAGATATAAAAAGTGCTCAGCCATGCACACCTACGCTGTCCGTCTATCCTTCCCCACACCTTCTGTCTATCTATTATAAAAAAAAACTGTTCAGAACAAATTGTTTACGAGACCAAGTTATGCTGGCTCGCACAATAATTACGTTTGTAAAAATTACTCACTGCTCTCTCACAAAAATTTAGTCAGTGGAAACATTTATGAATTAAATCTATTCTTGACACCTATCGATTGGGTTTATTGTCTATTGTCTTGATTTTTGTTTATTGTCTTGTGCTGTTTATTGTGGTTTATCGTATTGTCTTGTTTATTGTGTGTTTATTGTATTGTGGTTTATTGTGAATTGTACTGTGTTATTATTATTTGATTTATTCCTTTTCTTTTTCTTTTAATAAACTTGTTGTCCTCTCAAAACCTGATAATTCTGTTTGTATGTTTGTTTGTGTGAGATAGCTATAGAGAGACCGCTCGTGTTCCCCGTCCCTGTTACATATTTGGTGTCAGATCAGTAGTTATAGATAGAGAGAGACCCGCTCGGTCCCGTTCCTGTGTTACATATATATATAATAGTAGCGGGAGTAATTCACTGGTGTACAACTTTGGCCATTTTTTGCTCAAAGTTGCAGCCTACACGACAGTTTCTAAAATTATAAAATTAATTTTCTCAAGTGTCAACTAATCTAGCCTAGATCTAGATCTAATCGTTGTTGTATCAATCTATTGTGTCTATTCAATTTCAGGCATTTTTTCTTGTTAAAGTTTTAAAAATGTAAAATACAATGATGTCTTTTCATGCCCTCTTGACAAGCTCTCCGCACGAGGAGATTGTACTTGACAGGCGTTCCGTTGGTGCTCAGGGCCATGCCGCGTATAAGTTCTTAAGTCTGTACATTATTGTGGGGCAATTGTCTAGATTAGTGTAGCATCTGCAAGCTATCCCTTGCCCTCCCCCGTTTTCTTGTTACACTGGTGAGCATGTGTTCATTTCTTCTTGACAACCGCTAGAGTGTACTGTACTCCGTGACCTGACCGTCTTCTCCTAGTGAGTAGTTTTTTTCCTCGCTCGCTTGTTGTCAGGTGTTTTGACTCGTTCAGTAAATATTAGTATGTTCCCGAACATTCGATAACGTTGTGGAAACGAATGTTTACGCCAGATTTGGCCTTGAGTGATGTAACCTGATGACGTATTGATGCGTGATTGGTTAGTTTGTGCGAGGGCAAAGGTAACGTTTATTTCGGGAACTTTCTGTAGGAATGTTTATATATATAGACCTGTGTGAGTGGTTGGTGGGGTGAGTAAGTGAGTTTCCTTTTGTGTGGCGTAGATATTTAGTTTCGCTGGCGTCTTCCTAGTAATTTATTGTTCACTATACAGTTATTAAACTTTAGTGTTATTTAATCTATCGTCGGATCTCGTGTTTATTTATTTTACAGCTGTAATAGTTTCGTTTTCTAAAGGGTTGTAGTTAGATCAACTAACTCCCCCCTACTATAACGTGCTAGAACAACCTCAGCTGTTACATATTGGGGGTCCGACCATATTCGAGCGGACCAGATCAAAATTACTAGATTTATTTACATAGTTTATTGTAGAATATCATCGACAAGCTATCTACAACATGTCAGAGGCTATTGGAAGGCTTAGCCAGGAAGCAGACGCCTTGGAGCTCACTGGGAAGGAGAGACAGGACTACATCCGTGAAGGCCTAAGGGAGGAAAGAGAGAGAGAGAGGCAAGATCGCATGGAGCAACTGAAGATAGAGGCTCAAGAGAAGGAGGCTCAACGACAACACGAGCTGGAGATGGAGAGGATCCGCCATCAGCGTGGAGGCGAGTCGACGCAGGGGACCAGCGACCACGCCAGTTCTAAGAGACCCAAGCTACCTGCATTTCAGGACAAGAAGGACGATCTGGATAGCTGGTTGCTGCGGTTTGAGAGGTTTGCTGAGACAGCTGAATGGCCCAGATCCACCTGGACGACATCACTGTCTGCCCTGCTGACCGGGAGAGCTTTGGAGTGCTTCTGCAGACTACCGATCGACGAAGCCAAGGACTACGACAAGGTCAAGGAAGCGTTGCAGAAGAGGTACAACCTGTCAGAGGACGGATACAGACTCATGTTCAGACAAGGTAAGCCTGAAGATGGAGAAGATGTTGGAATGTTTTTGACCAGGATCAAGACCTATCTAGAGAGGTGGATAAAGCTGTCGAAGACGGAGGAGACCTACGAAGGAGTGAGAGATCTGTTCGTCAGAGAGCAATTCATGGATGCCTGCCCACCAGACCTTGCAACCCATGTGAGGGAGAGGAAACCAAAGACGCTACAGGACATCGCAGATTCAGCGGAGGCGTACCTGGTAGCGAGGAACCGGACGCTCAGCAGGAGCGCCAGACTGCAGAGCCGGCCAGTGCGACAGAGGCCCAACGGAGACAGAAGCCCACAGGTCTGCCATAGGTGCCAGAGGCCGGGACACAAGGCGACGGAGTGTCGTGCAAAGTTAAACGACAAAGGTGAGTTGAAATGTTACCTTTGTGGAAAGCCAGGCCACGTTCGGAGGATGTGTCCAGCCCAGAAGGATATGGGACGAGGCAAGCCGAACAAGGCGGCGGCGGCCGTAGTTATAGCGGCGGACGAGTCGTCAAGACAGGATGCGACGACGGCTGACACCAGCATCAACGTTCAAGCGGTAATGAAGGACGGGAAGCTACAGTTAGCGGTGCCTGTTACTTGCGGAGGATGCAGTGACGGAAGGACCGTGGAGAAACTGAAGTTACCAGTGATGAAGGGCTTGATTGGAGATCGAGCGGTAGATGTCCTGAGAGATACCGGCTGTGAAAGTGTAGTGGTGCGGCGAGCACTGGTGGACGACGGACAGCTCACCGGTGGGAAGAAACTTATCGCGAGGATCGATAACTCCTTGCTAGCGGCGGAGGAAGCCGTTATCGACGTGAAGACGCCTTACCTGACGGGCAAAGTGACGGCGCTGTGTCTCCCGGAAACCATCTGCGACCTAGTAGTCGGGAACGTGGACGGAGCGAAGGATCCGTACGACCCTGATACTGAGGTGATGGTAGGAGCGGTGACCACGAGGGCCCAGGAGAAGAGGAAGGACCGGTCTACGTCGCTGAAGGTGCCGAGGGCAGAACGGCACGCGGGAGTGGATAGAGAGGAACTTATCCGACTCCAAGAAGAAGACGAAGTCATTAGGAAGTTAGAGCAGAAGAAGATCCCAACTAATAGAGGCAATAAATCTGTTCATTTTGAGAAACATGGAGGAGTACTGTACCGGATCTACAAGGACCTGAGACAGGCGACGGTTATGAGGCAAGTGGTACTAACCGAGAAACTGAGAGAGTATGTACTGAGTGTAGCCCACGACTCGATCGTCGGAGGACACCTCGGCGTGAAGAAAACCAAAGACAGAGTTATGAGCAATTTTTATTGGCCTGGAATTGAAGGTGACGTCGCGAGATACTGCCGCTCATGCGACATATGCCAGAGGACGGTGAACAAAGGAGCGACCCCAAAGGTGCACCTGCAGAGTATGCCAGTAGTGGACGTACCATTTAGGCGAGTGGCCGTGGACTTAGTAGGACCTATCGACCCCCCAAGTGAAGGTGGACATCGGTATATCCTGGTGTAAATAGACTACGATACTCGTTACCCCGAAGCCACACCCTTGAAGAAGATCGACGCAGAAACGGTAGCAGAAGCCTTGGTGAACATCTACAGCCGTTTGGGTGTGCCCGAAGAGATCTTGTCGGACCAAGGGACCCAGTTTATGTCAGATGTCATGAAGGAAACGAATAGACTACTGGGAATTCGACAGTCGACCACTACAGTCTACCACCCTATGTGCAACGGGTTGGTGGAGCGATTCAACGGCACGCTGAAGAAAACATTAAGGCGACTGTGCGCAGAGCAACCCAAGCAGTGGCACAGATACATCAACCCGCTGCTCTTCGCATATCGTGAAGTTCCCCAAGAGTCGACCAAGTTTGCCCCATTCGAGTTGCTGTATGGGAGAACTGTGAGAGGACCAATGCACATCTTACGACAACTATGGACCAAGGACGTAGAGGAGCCGGAAACGAAGACCAGTTACCAGTACGTCATGGAACTACGTGAGAGGCTGGAGGACACATGGAAGTTAGCGACGGAAGAACTCTCCAAGGCTCAAGGTAGACAGAAGACCTACTACGACCGGAAGGCGCGAGAGAGGAAGTTCCGCCCCGGAGATGAAGTGTTGGTGCTACTGCCGACGAACACTAACAAGCTCCTAGTCCAATGGAAGGGACCATATAAGGTAGTCTCAGTTGTCGGTGTTAACGACTATAGAATCAAGATGGGTGCAAAAGAAAAGACCTTGCACGCCAACCTCCTCAAGAGATACATTCCAAGGACGTCAAAAGCAGCAGCAGTGGCAATGGAACCGAGACCTATTGTGACCGAGATGTGTGGGATGGACAACAGTAGGAGAGATACCACGCCTGAACATGTCAACGCCATAAAGGACGGCGGCGGTGATAGTGCTGAGACTGTACTGGCAGAGGACGACATGATGGACAAGAGTCAACCCGTGGAGTCAGCTAGCATGACAGTCATCGAGGACTGCGACCTGGAAGGCGACAACGGTGGAACGACGGAGGACCTTGCCGACCTAGGAAGCTGGGACCAGAATGAAGGCTACAGAGATGTCCAGTATGGAACGCAACTGACGTCGGAACAACGGCAAGAACTCTGCGATGTGGTGAAAGATTACCAACACGTCTTCACCAATCTCCCTGGATGCTGTCAGTTGGGTGAACATCGCATCGACCTGACGACAGAAGTACCAGTTCGTCAACGACCATACCCGGTGCCCTACGCTATGCGCGACTCATTGAAGGAGGAGCTTAGCACCATGGAACGGCTGGGCATCATTCGAAGGAGCTCATCAGCTTATGCTTCACCTATTGTTGTCGTCAAGAAGAAGGACGGATCCAACCGAGTCTGCATCGACTACAGGAGGTTAAACAAGATCACAGTATTCGACCCTCATCCGACAGCAGCGCCATCAGAAGTGTTTCAGAGTCTCTCGAGGGGAAAATTATTCTCTCGGATTGACCTGAGCAAGGGATACTGGCAAGTGAAAGTTCGAGAGCAAGACATTCCCAAGACGGCGTTCGTCACCATGGGCGAACACTATGAATTCATTCGGATGCCTTTTGGGATGATGAACTCAGGAGCCACGCTGAACAGGATCGTAAAGCCATTGATCCGTGGAATGAACAATGTGACAGCATATGTGGACGACCTGCTGATTCATACAGAGACATTCGACGAGCATGTGAAGACTCTCAAGGACTTACTGCAGAGGATGGACCAAGCTGGATTAACTGCAAGACCATCGAAGTGTCTGATTGGAACGTCTGAAGTAGACTTTGTTGGACACTTAGTGGGAGAAGGTATGATTGGCCTGTTAGAAGAGAATGTATGTAAGGTACGAGACGCACCCAGACCCACCACTAAGAAGGAAGTGAAAGCATTCTTAGGATTAGTGGGATATTACCATGAATTTATTCCTAACTTTTCAGCGATTGCATCACCATTGTCTGATTTACTTAGAAAGGGTCAGCCCAATATAGTTCAGTGGGATGAAACGCAGGAGAAAGCGTACACCTCTTTGAAGAATGTCATTATCTCCAAACCCGTGTTATGTTTGCCAAATTTTTCCAAAGAGTTTGTCTTAGCAACTGATGCATCAGATCGCGGATTAGGCGCTAGTCTTATGCAGGAACACGAGGGAAAGTTGTACCCTGTGGCATATGCTAGTCGTAAGCTATTGCCTCGTGAGACAAAATATTCGGTCTCAGAGCGCGAATGTTTAGCTATTGTTTGGGCTGTAAAAAAGTTTACTTTGTATTTGTATGGAAAGGAGTTTGTGCTCCAAACTGACCATCGGTCATTAGAGTTTTTGAACTCTGCCAAGTTTGACAGTCCAAAGTTATTACGATGGAGTTTATTTTTACAGTCTTATCGATTCAGGATTCACTACGTAAAAGGCAGAGAAAATGTCTGTGCCGATTTCCTGAGCAGGGTATTTTAAAGTAGTACACTATCAGTGAAATGCATTGTAACCCATACTTTTGCCTACTAGATGAATTTCTAGGACGGCAGTATTGTACTGTAATTGGGGACATAGTTCATCTGTAACTGAATATTGAATTGATGGCTGATAGAGAGTCATGATGTGTTAGTCACATTTTGATTTTATGCTATGTCATATTAGTTACCAATGGAACTTGGTGTAATTTTTGGAAAATGTAACCCAAATGGGGACTGCGAGCAAGCAGTGTTTGTGTTATGTTGCAATGTTGTAACTTGTTTTGACCTAATATGATGAAGAAAGACCCTAACCAGTGGTCGGTATGTATTGGTATTTTTGCCATTGTACGTATGAGTTATACATTTTGGAGATAACCATGTTATGTACAACAAGTTATATGCTATGATTCGTGCACGAAGCATTATGTAAACGATGGGCCATCGTTTCACCTTATATGATTTGTAATAATATCATTGAAAATTGTTTCACCACAGTGGTGGCGTTGTGTTATTTTGACTAGTAGGCCTAATGTTTACTATTGGGAAGCAATGACGGTATCGTATTAGTTATGGTATTAGTGATACAAAGTACCATGCATTGTATTGTATTTGTGATGACATTCGGGAAGACACTGAAATTGTTATTAATTGTAATAGAATTAGCAACTACCTTTGTGAGATTGGGAGTGCTATAAGATTATTTCAAGATATTGCAGACGCTGAATAATGTTTTGGAGTTGAAAAATATTCAACTTAAATTGGGGAGTTGTGTAGCATCTGCAAGCTATCCCTTGCCCTCCCCCGTTTTCTTGTTACACTGGTGAGCATGTGTTCATTTCTTCTTGACCAGAGTGTACTGTACTCCGTGACCTGACCTTCTTTTCTAGTGAGTAGTTTTTTTCCTCGCTCGCTTGTTGTCAGGTGTTTTGACTCGTTCAGTAAATATTAGTATGTTCCCGAACATTCGATAACACTGTGGATAAGGATGTTTACGCCAGATTTGGCCTTGAGTGATGTAACCTGATGACGTATTGATACGTGATTGGTTAGTTTGTGCGCGGGATTACTATCACTGCAAGTTAGAAGGTCCTACGGATCGGACCTGTGAATAAGAGCCCATCGGGCGGACATAAAGGGAAGCAGTCGAGAAGACTAGTGAGAGTCTTTCCAGTTATGACTGGTATGTAGAACGTTGATTGATTATTATGATTGATGTATTATATTATATTCGTCTATTACCATGATGTAAATAAGTATATGTGAGGAAGGTGGAAGTCCTTGATATTGGATATAGCAATGTGCGCCACGAGCGATAGATGAAAGTGAGTTCATGGATTTGTAGCGCGAGTGAGTAGTGTGTACTCCGATGGAGGTGTGTTACCGTAAGATGTGTGGTGAGTGAAAGGTGAACTAGTGTGTGTACGCTTCGGGGATTGTAAGGAGAGGTGGAGTGAATAGAAATGGTAGGATATTATACCAATGTAATGTTATTCTTGTA
>OZ007571.1:12487159-12560706 GCA_963931925.1 Onchidella celtica | reverse complement strand
ATACCATATACACCTGCTCGTGTACCAAGTGCCGAGGCATTGCCACACTGGTTCGTAATGACATAACGGCTGTGAGGCAGCACGCCCCGACGAGCAAGGGTGAAACTGATACCCTCACTCTTACAGTATGGAAGGACGGCGTGGCCTTTACCATCATGAATGTCTATAATCCCCCTAAGGTCACCTGCGACCTAGGGTTAACAGAGGCTACCTTGAATAATACTATCATCGGAGGAGACTTCAACGCACGAAGCCCTGAAATGGGGTACACCCCAGAATCCACGAACATCACAGGAAGAAACGTTGAAGATCTCCTCCTAAGTTCTAACCTGGTCCGGATACAAACAGCCGACTCCACGCCCATCTGCCTGCATCGAGCAAACGGCGTGGAGAGTCGGCCCGACATTACGCTTCTATCTGCTGACCTCGTTACCAGACACAGCTACGCAGTCCTCGAGGACGTAGGCAGCGACCACCTTCCTCTCCTCGTACAAATCCAGACTAAAACAGCTAAGAAGAAGGAGAAGCGTTTAAAATGGAATTATAAACGAGGCAGATGGGAAGAGTTCAGAGAGATTTTAGGTTTAACTCTGAACGAGGTGGACCCCAACCAGGGTACTATTGACGAAGCTAACGCCGTACTGACTTCGGCCGTGCTCGCAGCTGCTAAGCGGAGTATTCCGCGAGGACTGCAGCCCCTAAATCGCTTGCCCTGGTCAAAGGAACTTGAACAGGCGGTCCGACAGCGTAAGAGGGCGAGAAGAAAAGCAAAAACGAGCACGGCGGCCAGAATCGAATATAACAGATTGACCGCCAAAGTCAAGCTGTTGTCTAGAAGCACCAAAAGGGCAAAGTGGATAAACCAGTGCGAGTCTCTGAACGTGGACCCAAGTGGTGGCCGAGCGTGGACCGTCCTGAATCGCCTTAATCGGGGGCAAAGAGTGAAGAATGTCGCTCCGATACGAGCAAACGGGACGGTCGCGGTGACAGACCATAAGCGTGCAATCATGCTTAACCGACACTTTGCCAGTACAAATAAGAGTGGCAAAGCTACGAATACGGACAAGGGGCTCCGTAAGGTCAGGCGTCAGCTCGAACAAACGCAGGTAGACAGCGATTACGAGGGCCTTAACACTGAGTTCACCCTAGAGGAACTGGAGAGAGCACTTGGCAAGTGTAAAGATCGTAAAGCGCCAGGCCCGGACAAAATCTCTAACGAGATGTTGCTCCAGATGGGCCCCACGGCAAAGAAATGGCTCCTAGCCTTAATTAATAGAACGTGGCACGAAAGGAAACTCCCTATTGACTGGAAAAAGGCCGTGGTGACAGCGATCCCTAAAGCAGGCAACGATGGTACCGAACCATCACATTACAGGCCAATCTCCCTTACCTCTTGCATCTGCAAAGTAGGGGAGAGGATGGTTAACTACCGGCTGACCTGGTATCTAGAAGAGCGCGGTCTTCTAGACAGACACCAGGCGGGCTTCCGTAGTGGCAGGCAGACGATGGACCAGCTTATCCTATTGACCCAAGCGGTCAATAATGGTCTCCATAGGCGGGAGCATACCATCGCCGTATTCGACGATCTCAAACAAGCGTACGATAAGGTGTGTAAAGCTGGGCTACTCCTTACATTACTCAAGGCGGAGGTCAAAGGAAACTTGTATGCATGGGTAAAAGATTTCCTTCACAATCGAACAGTCCGTACCAGAGTGAACGGACAGACCTCAAGCCAACTCACCATGGAGAATGGCCTGCCGCAAGGTTCAGCGTTAAGCTGCACGCTCTTTGCGGCTTACACCAGCGACCTTACCCAACACCTGAGATGCGAAAAAGCGATTTATGCCGATGATATGGTAATCTGGAGGACAGGAAAGCATGTCCAATGGCTACAGCGAGACCTTAACCGGGACCTCGCGACGCTTGCCTGCTGCTGCCGATTGTGGAAGATGGAGATAAACGTCGATAAGACCGTTTATCAACTCTTCACCAACGGCAAACACGCCCAGAAAGCCACCATCACTCTTAAGATTAATGGACAGAAACTCAAAAGGGAAAGCGCACCACGATACCTGGGAGTTGAACTTGACAGCAGGCTCAACTTGCAGACGCACGTCAGCAAGCTTGAGTCTGAGGCTAGGAGGCGATTAACACTGTTAAAGGTGCTAGCCAGTACCAACTGGGGTGCCACTGGGAAGGTTCTCAGACAGCTATATCTAGCCTACGTCCGAGCAGGCCTAGAGTATAGCCTGCCACTGCAACCAATGGCCAGCGACCGAACGCTGTCGGCGCTGGACCGAGTTCAGAACAACGCCTTGAGACTCATAACAGGCTGCCTCAAATCCACTCCTACCAATGCTCTCGAAATCATGACCAATGTGGAACCACTGGCAACCAGAAGGGAAGGAAGCGTACTACAGCAGTACGAGAGGTTAAAAAGGCTCGAGCCGGACTGTCCGGCGCGGGAGGCGATCGAAATCGACCCACCACCGAGAATACTTCAGAAGAAGTCGTTCCTGGGCGAAGCCAAACGGCTAACTGAGTAGTATGGGCTAGAACAAGAGAGAATGCCCCTTCGGTTATGGACGAAAGAGCCACCTCACGCCTCCCTGAAACCCCCAGTGGTAAGAACCACGCTTCTAGACACGAACATGACTAAGGAGGTCAATCCCACGATTCTGAAAACGGCTGCTGGCGAAACTATTGATTCGTACCCAGCACATATGATTAAGGCTTATACTGACGGCTCGGCAGTACAGGCGACTACGAATGCGGGGTACGGAGCAATAATCTACTACCCTGACGGCACCGACACCGAAAAGATCTATGGGCCGTGTGGGGCGAATGGCTCCAACTTCGACGCTGAGGCGACAGCGATTTGGAGGACACTGACTACGGTTTTCAATGGCTTTGAAAATGGAACAGTATCGCCAGAAGATATTGTTGTGTTCACAGACTCAAGGGCCACATTGATGGCCGTCCAATCGCTCAACCACAAGCTCGAGGCACATGGCGCAGACAAAATCAGACATATCTGCCACCATATCATAAGCGGGTACGGTGTCGAGGTCCACCTCCAGTGGATCCCCGCACACATAGGAATCCGGGGCAACGAGGTTGCAGACAGCCTAGCGAAACAGGGGACCAGGGGCGAACAGCCAAAGCAAACCATGTCTTACCCAGCAGCCCGAGCCAGAATCCGCGCTCACGGACGCAGGAAATGGCTATATCAATGGGCAAACTCGGATAAAGGACGTAGGGTGTATCATAATGAAACCAAACCAGACATCAAAGACCCGATTTTGACACTAGAGCGTAAATACGCGACTATTATACAGCGTATGAGGACGGGACATGTCCAGTTGAACGCACATCTAAACCGTTTCAAACCACTCCGTGAGCCAGTATGCCGGCACTGCGGGTCCCCGCAGGAGACAGTCGAGCACATACTTGCGGAGTGCCAAGGACTGAAACAATTAAGATCCCGCCACCTCCCAGATACCCCGACAGTCTCCAATTGCCTTTATGGGGACGTTAAACAATTAAAGAATACTGCCATATTCGCCATTGCCGTCACGAGTGAAAACTCGATCGGCCAGGGATGAGCAGGGACAGACAACAATAAATAAATAATTTATGTTTGTCACTTGCTGTAACAATCATAAGACTGACCAACACATCAGTCTATCACTAAGCCATTGGTTCTTCCCGCAGGGGATGCAAAAGATTAGACTTTCTTGTTTACTTTTGTTGTTCTAGTTTAGGAGATGCTGCAGTATGGATAGTTTCCCCGTGAAGCAGAAAAAGGAGAACATAGCTCACTAGTGAATACAACTTTCAATACTTTCTCCTTTTGGCTTTACTTGGAAATTGTATTACTGTCCCTGTCACAGCACTTTCTTTCTTTAGATTGAGATTGCCCACACTTGGCAGTATATTGCTGTATTGTTTTGTTTTGCTGTTGTTGTTGTTTTTCTATCTGATTGCTGTTGCTATTGTCGGTTTATATGAGGACAATATTTGACCGGATGTATAGTTGTTTTTTATTTACATTTGTTTCTCTTTGTGGGTACATGTGGTTGAAAATATGATCGGTAGGCAAATGGATTTTTAATCTGAGCTTATTTATGGGAACCAGAAAATGAGCAATTTTTGTTCAACATTTTTAAAAGGTTGCCTGAACGCTGAATGCAATAGGTGGATACAAAGGCGATTGGGTTAGATTGGTTGCTGCTTACGGAAATTAATTTAATAATTTTCGCAACTGCCATGCAGGTTGCATCATTGAATCTCCCTCCACCCCTCCCCAAAAGGAGATTCATTTACGATGAATAAAATTTTACGAATGTTTTTGACAAGTGAGGCACAATGAGATGAAATAAAACGTGTCTGTTTAGAAAAGTTAATGTTTTTGCTAATTTGAAATATACATCGTTCATTGATGATTTTCTGATACCTTTCTATCAGTATTTTCTCCACTGGCTGAAGTAAAGGGGGGGGGGGGGGGAGGTCAAGTCAAATAATTATACATGTTTGTCTTTGGCTTTGTTTACAGTTTGTTGCGGCGGGCGACTACAAGGATTCGTTCTGACAAGTTTTGGCACAAATGGCGATATTGTCTTCAGTTATACAGATATGACGTCTGAAATTTCATTAGTCTACAATGTCACATCTGTCACAGATACACAACCAGTCGCTAGTGTTCGGGTCAATGCAACAAATATATTCTATTCACATCCAGTGCCAATCCTGACACTGTGCGAAGTGGAACTTTATGGGGGTGAGTTAGATGGCTCAAATCGCTGTTACTCGGCTACATGTAATTATAACCATCACCGAATTAAACATTGCAGTTGCTATTTGAACTGAACATTTTATTATACTTTCGTATTTTACTATAATAGTTCATATTAAGTATATCTGATATGATGTCACACCTTTTGTGGTTTGAAATCGTAACTGTGTTAAATAATTCAATTCCAATACCGCATTTGATTTGTTAAGGAGATGTTCATATATCCAGTGTTTGTGCTACGGTCATAGGCGTTAGGTACACTAATTAGTAGTTGCATCATAATATCGACTGTACTATTACTGAGCGATATCAAGAATGATGCGATATTTACCGCACAAAAGTGCTCTTGTTTAAAACCACTTAATTAGTCTTTCATTATCAAAGATAGAGTATGTTATGGGCCGCACAATCATGGTATTTTTTATGAATCCTAAAATAATTGTATAGATATGTCTAGAGCTTGTACGTTTGTCTCTAACCATGTACACAAAGTGGGTGTGCTATTTTTTATGCAGCGGAAGACACTTCTCTGCTCTGTCTTCTGTCATGCTGCCGAAATGCATTAAAATCCATTTCTCATCAGAGTAAACTCTAACCACAGCATGACTTAAACCGTTATTTCAGACTCAGTGTGTCAGGCAGGGAAATATGGCAGAGAATGTGAGAAAGATTGTAACTGTGCTGTACACAGTGAGGCATGTTTTGTCGGTACTGGAGGATGTCCGTTTGGATGTGCTGCTGGATTCTATGGCGAGGATTGTCAAACAGGTGATTTAAATATTAAGTATGTGCGCTCTTGTAGTTAAAATATGACATTCCTTCCACTTTCATTATTATTTTAAAAATCATAATAATATGCTCAATATCCAAAATGCCCCCCCCCCCTCAAATTTTCACTCTTGCCTACCATACATCTCTTTTCTACATTCAAATGTTTAATGTTTTTCACAGATTGAGCACTCACAACAGAACTTATCATTCAGTGATTGTGGGCAAAACTATGAGAGTACAAAATATGATGAGAGAGCGAAAGAAGCAGACAGAGATCATGTTAATATCAAACATCAAATCTCAAAATAATCAACCTATGGATGCCAGCGTCTTTGTGGCTGCACTTTCTTAGTTGTGTGTGACGACAGTAAATTTCTCGTTTGAAATAATGATTATGATTGTGATATTCACCCTCTTTATTAATAATTGTTTTCTGATCAAGTGCCGTTATCTCCACCCAGACTGTCCATCTACACATTATGGCATCAGCTGTAGAGAAAAATGCAGCTTCAACTGTACAGACCAGTTATGTGATAGGGTGACTGGAAAATGTCTACAATGTTTACCTGGCAAGTCTGGAGACCAGTGCGATAAAGGTTAATTATGTCTTTTTTTATTATTATTATTAGTTATTATTATAGTTTATGCAATGAAGGCAAAAGCTGGTTTGTTGCCATTTGCTTGACTATACAGATAATATGCCATGACAGTATTAAGAAAAAACTGTTGCATAACCTGCCGTGGATTATGATCTGTGTTTTCAACAGGATGTTCAACTCGGAAGTTAGATGGTGTGTTATCTTATCTTATTTTATTCATAATATATTATGTAGTTTTCTACCCAAGATCCTTAACTCATTTTTCGTTTAAGGGGCGAGGGGGAATGGAGGGGGGGGGGCACAAACATGTGGGTTTAATTACATTGAGATAAAATATGCTCGGCGTGCCTTTTCAGTATTTAGTCATTTTTGTGCCACATCGAAATTATAAAGGCTTTCCATCTTAACTATTAACGGCGTGGGGCTGGCGGGACCTGAAAAATCGGGTTTGAGCAAAATTGTCGAACCTTTTTGGTTTTTCATTATTGAAATATGCTCAATAAAGACGAATGTATTACCTGTCTCTTTGCTGATTTGTAAATCTACGCCTCGCCTGACTGTCCCCATAGTTTACTAAAGCTGGTCTCCATGTTAAATAAGTCTACCATGTTGCCTCCTTTACTATATTATTATTTCGAAATTACCATCTTCCTGTCAATAGTTCAGAAATAATTTTATCGGGCCTTCTCGTGAAATGGTTCATGGGATGAAATACCCGCGAAAACAGTGCATGTATCGAATCTTTTCTCTGATTGTTTGCACTGCAACTCGTTTTTCGAGTACCTACGATCATGATTGTATTGTTGAAGATTCGCAGAAAAGTGTTCCAGAAATTAATTGCTTTACACTAAAGAGTTTAAAACCGAATCTCTTATGTTATAAGGTAGATGGTATTCTGTATTTTTTTATTATCATCATTTGAATTAATAAAGCAAATTAATAATTTGTACATATTATAGTTGTGGTTGGGAGTATACTTTTCATAGCTAGGTTAGTTACTTTAATAGACAATAATCATGTTATAACACAGAAGTGTAAACCACACATCAAATACTCATCTGAAGATGTTTAATCTCATTTTCGTTCAAAATATGTGCCAGTTTGTGATAAAACCAGCTGAACTAACATTGTTTTCCTTCATATAAATGTTGAAGAATAATTATCTGTAAATTTCATGACCAGATTTGAGTTTAACCAAGAAATCAAGTTATAATTATCTCATATCTGTACACGGAGTATCGAACATGGATAGTCCAAGGTATTAATCAACTTATCAAATCCTTCCTGGTCCTAAATTTGTGGAGGGAGAGGGTATGAGGGTTGTCTCTAAGATTAAACCTCCCAGTTCGCTACCCTGGTTGAAGAAAGTGCAATGATCAAAGAGGATTTGTATGTGGCGTTGGAACGACAGGACAAACTCAAACGCCCAATTTTGTAGTTTTCTTTTAATAATAATGTACCTTGGCATGTCAGTCTGTGACTAGTTGGTACAGTACTGTTAGAGTATTATTTCAACTTTTTTGTTTCCTCTACCATGCTACACAGACTGTCTAAAAGGAAGATATGGCCAGGACTGTACTGAAACTTGCAGTGAACATTGTGTTGGTGGTGCAATGTGCAATCCAGTCAATGGGTCATGTCTTCATGGGTGTAAGTCTGGCTATACATCACCCCGGTGTGATACAAGTAAGTCAGAAGAAATGAATTTGCTTACAAGTGTTCAGTCATAAAGTTATAAATGTTCTCATTAAAATATTTGGTTTCTCTCTGATGAAGAGAAAATTATACATGTCACTGGCGATGATTTAATGTAATTTACAGTGCCAGTGAACAATCATTATTCTATGTGCATTTTATAGTCTATTATCTTGCACACGATCACATTGCGTGCGTAGGGTGCAGGTGTGTGTGTATAATGGAGGGAGTGAGAAAAGACAGGGGGGCACACACACACACACACATACAGAGGAGAAAGAGAGAGAGAGAGAGAGAGAGAGAGAGAGAGAGAGAGAGAGAGAAAGAGAGAGAGAGAGAGAGAGAGAGAGAGAGAGAGAATAATAATATGCAATTATAAAATGTTATTAAACTGGCCAATTAAAGGTCATGAACACACTTATATTTGACCTTTAAAGGTTGTGATATTATATAATAATGGAGCTTGGGCCCAACTTTGCGACCGCAAAGGCTTTTTAATACGCAACGTAGAGAAATGAAACTTGGCACATGTATGTAAAATTTATTAAGCCTGTACGTGTCGAGCTCATTTTTTCCTGAAACTCTTTACTTTTCCCAGAAATTCAGTTATAATTATCAGTTATCAATTCACTGTGTGTAAATATTTAGATCATTTTTTACGAACACATGAGCCCATGAAAAATGCTCGGTGCGCACTACTGTGCACTGTGTACTACTGTAATACTATCCTATCTATCTATTGATCGCCGATTTTATGTGGATGACCCAAAGTGACTCGACATCAATGTCTTTGTGCTGATTCCTTTCGGTCTGGAGTGGTGAGTTTTTTTTTTTACCATTCGAAGAATGGTGCAGTTACTAATTGTCCTAATGCTCCTTTCCCATTGTTAACAACAAAATCAAGAGTGCCCTAAGAAGGCCTATGGTCCAGGCTGCATCATGATTTGTAGTGCTAAGTGTAAAGTGAATGAGACAGCAGCACCAGCCGTGTGTCACCATGTCACAGGTCACTGTCTACTAGGATGTGTCAATGATACATCTGGTGATGAATGTTCAGCTCTTCCTGGCAGTGGATCAGGTCAGAAATAACTCAGCTTTCTTCTAATATCCCAATCTACTGCTTTGTTTTCTGATGTTTGTATGGTAAACCCTAATGTTTGTGCAAAACTGTTTATAAATTTATATGTGTACTACATTTACCATCTCTGAAAATAATAAGTATCACAACATTATGAACACTGTCGTCGTCTTGGCCTATTCTCATTCCGTCTTCCATCTGTTCAGTTGTTCCACTTGATCATATTCATCATTAGTTTAATTACAGGGTTCTATGGTGGGTAGCAAGAATCTCGTATGCAGTAGGGAATTATGCCTAAACCATGGAAAGGTGCCTATTGACAAATATCCACCTTTATACTCCACAATAATTATCCTTATTTTAGAATAGGTGGAGCGGGCAGAGACTTCAGATATATATGTCTCTTCCCTTAGCCTTCTAGGTTCTATAGGGCCAAGCTTTTCTTTCCAGTCTGTCACGAGTGGAGTGAGTGCAATTAAGGGGATTGCTACAGAGCGGGTGTAGAGTAAGGACTCACAGTAGACAGCAAGTTAAGCGTGCTGTTGTGTGTAGTGGGGGGGGGGGTCTGAATGAGGCGAAAGCGCGGTATTACTATCACTGCAAGTTAGAAGGTCCTAGGGATCGGACCTGTGAATAAAAGCCCATCGGGCGGACATAAAGGGGAAGCAGTCGAGAAGACTAGTGAGAGTCTTTCCAGTTATGACTGGTGTCGGGGACGGGCCGCAGAGCCACCTCGATGAGCACAGGGGATAGGCCAGCATAGGGCCGGAGGCCACACATAGGCCAGGAGTGAGGCTGTCAGTGCAGGACAGTAGAGGCACATAAAGTCGTGGCAGTCAGGCCACGGACAGGGACGTAGATATGAGAGTGAATGAGATACTATATTGTTGCCATGTTGATAGGCTAGTGAACTGATATTATGTTGTTGCCATGTTGATGGCTATGGAAATAATAATGTGTTATTGCCCTGCTGAGGTGCGAGGGGAGTGCTAAGGTGTATGACAATAGGAAGGTGATATTGAGAGACTGCGGTGCCAGTGAATCATTAATGTACTATTAAGACCCTGAGGGGAGAGGCTGAGGCCGAAGTGCCTTTAGGAGTAACTACCGGATTGTGGATCCGAGGGAGCGTGTGTGTGAGAATAAGGCCGTTGTACGGCAGTCATTTCAATAATATAATATATGTAATTGCGCTATTATATGTATAATTATGTTTAATAAATGTGTGAGTCTGATGGGTTGTTTTGTTAAGTGTTAAACTTGTTTGTTCGTGATTGTCGTCCTGTCATAAACTATTACATTTCCCAGTCTGGGATTTGTGACACTGGGGGCTCGTCCGTTGTGACACTGGGGGCTCGTCCGTTGTGACACTGGGGGCTCGTCCGTTGTGACACTGGGGGCTCGTCCGTTGTGACACTGGGGGCTCGTCCGTTGTGACACTGGGGGCTCGTCCTGTTTACCTGTGGTCATTTTGACATTGTGTATTCGTTATATGTAGTTGTTTTTCTGTTGTGCTAGGAATTCGTGCTGTTGTCCTTGTTCGTGGGATGAATGGAAATTTCATGATGGTATGATTTATGTATGTTTATGAATTATAATATGCATTGATGCATGTATTGCTATGAATAGGTATTAATGTGTACTTAAATTTCTGCAGAGTGTGTGTGCGTGCAGCCTGAGGAGACAAGTAGCCAGAGCTCCGATTAGGTCGAGGACTTAAACTCAAAATTTGAAAGTTAAGTGAAACTGAAATTTTGTGCCCTGGATTGTGGGCTGTTCCTTTAATCTGTCTTTTTCCGCTGTTTTTCTGTTTTTGTCGTAATTGATTGTACGGGCGGTGGCGCGGGTTTGCTGTGTTGAACTTAGTTTATCCTTTTAAAAAGGTGTGGTAAACTTTGGAACTTCGTTCATCACAGTGAACAGTTCTATAGGGACCTGTATTTTTGTTTAGTTGTATCGTCGATATCTTCTCTGTTCCGCAGGAAGACGTTTTCTCTTGTCCCTCTTTCTACCTATCTATAGATACGTTCTTTTTTTTCAGACTCTGTTCTTGTTCGTACCTTGTTGTGTAATCGGCGTGGTTAGGTTGCATTCTTTTTTTCATTATATTTTCTTTTTTAGGTCTTTGTCCTAGTCTGGTTCGTTGTCCTTGACGTACTTGTGGTCCTTCTACTGTATTTCTTCATTCTTGTCGTTTCTATTTTCTTTTATAATTAATAGTGCATACATTTTATAGATATAGAATTAGTTGTGCTGTAAAGGTAAATTTCTGAATTGTATTCTGAACTGGGTATTGTTATATCTGTGGGATCTCAGGTCTCTGGTCGTATCGTTAGTGATCATACCGACAGGTTGGTCGTCGTATAATAGATACCATAACCATAAATCTGTGAAATGGCGGAACTCCAACAACTAATGAAGTTGGGTAAGGAACTTGGCCTGGAGGGAGAAGAGCTACGCGGCTGGATTAAAGAACAGCAGGCAGAATTGCGCGATGAGCGTTCTAAGGATAGAGAGCAGGAAAAAGAGGCTCAGGAAAAGGAAAGAGAGGCTAAGGCTCAGGAGCAGGAAAGGGAGTTAAAGTTAAGGGAGATAGAAGCTAGGGATAACCAACAGGAGAGAGAGACGCGAATGAGAATCGCGGAGTTGGAAAGCCAAAAGAATGCGCCAACGGAAGCAGTTGAGCGGCAGGTACACAATAAAGGTGGTGTTAGGATTAAGCTCCCTACGTTCGACGACCGGAAGGACGACATAGACGCCTTCCTTTACAGGTTCGAACTGAACGCACAATTGCAATGGGGGGAAAATAAGGAATTATGGGCCACCTACCTGGCATCTCTATTGCAGGGGCGAGCGTTAACCTACTTTAAAGAGCTACAGCGCGAAGACGTGCAAGATTACGATAAGCTGAAGGCTTTGCTGCTTCGCCGATTTGCGCGTACCGAGGAATATTTCCGGGAGCAGTTTAGGCGAGCACGTGCAGATACCAGGGAGGACTTTGCTGCCTTCGTCGCGAGACTAACGGAGTATTTCGCGAACTGGGTAGACTTGGCGCATGTGGGCGCGGATTTTGCTAAACTGAAAGACTTAATGATCCGTGACCAGCTGTACGCGTCGTGCCACAAAGATCTGGTGGCTTTCCTGAAAGAGAACGAGCCCGCGACGGTGCAGGAGGCGTCTAAGTTGGCGGAGGCATACCGTACGGCGCATCCGTCCAAACCAGTCGCCAGGGCGTACGTCCAAGATGCTGGGTACGTCGCCGTTGTCGAGGGGTCGCCGGCAGGACTCAGGGACAGGTCGCGTCAGCGTGGTGCCTATAGTGGGCAAGCCCAGGGGCAGCATAGGGGCTATCACCAATCACCGGCATATGGATCCGGTAAGTTTGACCGAGCAGGAGGGCTAGGTCGCGGTAATGGCCGGGGGCGAGTTGTGACCTTTGCCGATGACCGACGGCATAGGGACTCTAGTTCCGGTCGCGAGGGGTCACGGGGACCCAGGCCTAGGGCAGCACAGGGAGCGGAGTGTTGGACTTGCGGACGCGTGGGTCACTTTTCGCGCGAGTGTAGGGCCGCGAAGTGTTGGAACTGCGGAAGAGCAGATCACATCAGCGTGAACTGCCCTGCAGGTAGGATAGCGGCGAACGTGGACAGTAGCTCCAGTCCATGTTCCCCAAATAAATTTCATCATGCGGCTGCGTGCGTTACATCGGACAACGGAGGCGGACAGTATTCTAAGTGTCCCAGTTGTGAGAAGTTATTATCTTCCGGTGTTTTACCTTGTGGGAGAAAGATCCCCGTTATAAATTCATGTCATACAGGAGGTGGTCTTAGGGTTTATCCGGGGTTTGTTGGGGACGAACCGGTCTCGGTTTTACGAGATACAGGATCTACCGTTGTGGGAGTGCATAGGGACTGCATTCGGGATTCACAGCTTACAGGTGAGACTGTCCCGTGCATCCAATTTTCGGGGGCCATTGAGAAATTACCCATGGCAAGAATAATGATAGATACACCTTTCCTTAGCGGGGAAGTCGAGGCAGTCGTTGGTTGCTTCCCAGGCGCCCAGCTCATCATTGGGAATGTATCACGGGTGGTTTCCCCTTCCGATGAGAACGTGCAAGCATGGTCGCAATCAAAAGGTATTGACTTTTGCGCCGCGGTCGAAACACGTCGACGGGTAGCTGATAAAGATAAGATTAGACCTTTGGCGACGCCAGCGGTCAACCTAGATATCACGCCAGAGCGCTTGGCGAGACTACAAAGGGAGGATCCATCATTAAACCCATGTTTTGGGGAAGCGCGAACCGAGAAAACGAGGAGATATAAGAACGGGTCGTCCTCCTTTTTTGTCCAGGGGGGCATTCTGTTCCGTATGTACGTCACAGTGGCTTCCGTTCAAAAGCAGGTCGTCGTGCCGCGGTCGTTAATTGCTACAGTATTGCGTCTGGCCCATGATGTTCCATTAGCGGGTCATATGGGAAGTACTAGAACCAAGCAGAGAGTTCTGAAAGATTTTTATTGGCCGTCAGTATACAGAGATGTACGTTTATATTGTAAGACGTGCAGTGCGTGCCAAAAGACGACGCATAAGGGTCGTTCACCCCAGGCTCCTCGTCAAAAGATCCCCACGGTTTCGGAACCGTTTAAAAAGGTTTCAGTACCTTGTTGATTTAAGAGAAAGACTATCTTCAGCGCGCACTATAGCACAAGAAGCTTCTGGTATCGCTTCGAAAAGAGCAAAAGACTATAAAGATAGAGGGTCCAAACTGAGAATTTTTAAGCCAGGAGACAAGGTTCTGCTGTTGTTACCTACGGACCATAATAAGTTATTGATGACATGGAAAGGCCCTTATGTTATTGAGCGAGTTGTTTCAAAGGTAGATTACGCTATCCACATTGATGGAGCGAGTAAGGTTTTCCATGTTAATATGCTACAGAGATTTTATGAGAGACCACGGTATCTGTGTGCACAGACAAGACCAAAGGAGACTGTCTTCTCTACCGCTTGTACGGGGGTCGTAGACCAGTTGGACGGTGACGTAAGCGACACCGAGGCGCAGGAAGAGTTACAAATTCAATTGCCGGAGTTAACTGCGACACAAGGTTACAGGGACGTTAAAATTAACCCTGACCTTACGAGTTCAAGGAGTAGGGAACTTGAGACCCTCGTAGCGTCATTTCCGGATGTTGTTACGGATTTGCCGGGTCGCACTACGGTGATCCAGCACCAAAAAAAGTTGACTTCGGATAAGCCAGTATTTCTTAGACCGTATCCGTTGCCTTTTTCTTCGAGAGATAGAGTCATGGGGGGAGTTGAGTCGGTGTTGAGGTTGGATGTGATAGAACCATCAACATCGCCGTATTCATCACCCATCGTCCTCGTGAAAAAACTTGATGGATCGGTGCAGTTCTGTATTGATTTTCGAAGATTGAACACTATTACGGTAGGCGATAGGGAGCCTATTCCGTTCCAGGAGGAATTAATAGCTTCATTGGCCGGGTCCACGTGGTTTTCCAAGATAGATTTAACGAAAGGTTATTGGGAAATCCCGCTTACTGAGGAGTCTAAACAATACACGGCGTTTCAAACGCCCATTGGATTATTCCAATTTAAGGTCATGCCATTTGGGTTGGTAAACGCACCAGCGACGTTTGCACGATTAATGAGATTAGTGTTGAAGGACATACCTAATGTCGTGTCATTCTTTGATGATATAGCATGCCATACGTCGACATGGTCTGATCATATTCAGACACTAACAGTAATTTTTCAACGATTACGTCATTTTGGGTTAACTGCTAAACCCGCAAAGATGGATTTGGCATGTCCAGAGATAGTATTCTTAGGACATATTGTGGGTAGAGGTGTTCAGAGACCTGAAGAAACAAAAATTGACAAGTTAGTAGGGTTGCAAATCCCTAAAACAAAGAAACAAGTCAGAGGCTTAGTGGGAATTTTAAATTATTACAGAAAGTTCATTCCAAATTTTTCCTCCTTGTCATCTTCGCTTACTGACCTTACTAAGAAGGGACAACCCGATAAGGTCCAGTGGACGTCTGAATGTCAGACATCATTTGATAATTTGGTGACAGCATTATCATCGTCACCCATTTTGATATTACCCGATTTTCGATCTAATTTTATCCTCAGAACGGATGCGTCGGACTCTGGTGTCGGCGCTTGTCTTCTACAGGAGAAGAACGAATGTCTCCATCCTGTATGTTATGTCAGTAGGAAGTTATTGCAGAGAGAAAGAAAGTATTCTGTGATAGAGCGTGAGTGTCTTGCCATTGTGTGGTCCGTCCAGAAACTAGGACGTTATCTCATGGGACGAGAATTTTGTATCCAGACAGACCACAAGCCACTGACATTTTTGTCGAAGAATCGTTCGTCCAGCCCACGCTTGTCTAGATGGGCATTGGCTTTGCAGCCGTATACCTTCGTTATTCAACCAATTCCAGGAACCAGCAATCATATCGCCGACTACCTTAGTCGAGCCTAGGGGAAGATTTCAGGAGCTTATACATCGGAGGACAGGAACATTGACAGGATCTGTGTGAATGAGTCGACTTTAAAATATTGACATTATAAATATGATATGAAGAATGGTTGATAGGTTGAATGGTTTTTGATTCTGTATTAGATATTGTGTTTAGTTAGCTATTGATGATGTGACACATATATGCATATTTCAGACCATATTGATCCCCATATTTTCCCCTGATTTCGGTATTTTATATACTAGGGGAACTGCTAGGTCAGTTTTTTTAGTATAGGTATTGCTCACGCTCACTCGTTGACAGTCATCTTGATGCGATTTGAAATTAATTGCATTAATTTTTTTGGGGTGGGGGATGATGTCACGAGTGGAGTGAGTGCAATTAAGGGGATTGCTACAGAGCGGGTGTAGAGTAAGGACTCACAGTAGACAGCAAGTTAAGCGTGCTGTTGTGAGTATTGGGGGGGGGGGTCTGAATGAGGCGAAAGCGCGGTATTACTATCACTGCAAGTTAGAAGGTCCTAGGGATCGGACCTGTGAATAAAAGCCCATCGGGCGGACATAAAGGGGAAGCAGTCGAGAAGACTAGTGAGAGTCTTTCCAGTTATGACTGGTGTCGGGGACGGGCCGCAGAGCCACCTCGATGAGCACAGGGGATAGGCCAGCATAGGGCCGGAGGCCACACATAGGCCAGGAGTGAGGCTGTCAGTGCAGGACAGTAGAGGCACATAAAGTCGTGGCAGTCAGGCCACGGACAGGGACGTAGATATGAGAGTGAATGAGATACTATATTGTTGCCATGTTGATAGGCTAGTGAACTGATATTATGTTGTTGCCATGTTGATGGCTATGGAAATAATAATGTGTTATTGCCCTGCTGAGGTGCGAGGGGAGTGCTAAGGTGTATGACAATAGGAAGGTGATATTGAGAGACTGCGGTGCCAGTGAATCATTAATGTACTATTAAGACCCTGAGGGGAGAGGCTGAGGCCGAAGTGCCTTTAGGAGTAACTACCGGATTGTGGATCCGAGGGAGCGTGTGTGTGAGAATAAGGCCGTTGTACGGCAGTCATTTCAATAATATAATATATGTAATTGCGCTATTATATGTATAATTATGTTTAATAAATGTGTGAGTCTGATGGGTTGTTTTGTTAAGTGTTAAACTTGTTTGTTCGTGATTGTCGTCCTGTCATAAACTATTACATTTCCCAGTCTGGGATTTGTGACACAGTCCTTCAGTAGATTTTTAGCAATGTTTTCCAATAGTACTGTGAGACAAAATTTGACAGTCTGCAAAAAAAAAAAAAAAAAGTGGAAGTGTATAATAATATATATAATTATTTACTTTTATAACCAAATTCAGGGAGTTTTGAGATAGGAGCCTTGCCAAAGTTAGTTATTTCCTGTTATCTTTTATATACTTACAGTATTCTGGAAGCGGCGCTGATCACTCAGTAGATCATTTTCATAGTTTCATTTCTCAGTCTTTGGTTACATATATAGTTGACACATATGACACATAGTTGATTATAGGCCTTGTCAAGAGAGATGTGGTGCTTTTGATCCTCGCAACCAATATTTGTGTGATTTTCAGGAGATACTGTTTTGCCTGTCATGTCTATTCGTGAAACTGGTACGAATTTATAGTGATTAAATTCACTATTTCGTAAAAAAAAACAGTGATTTGAAATAGAATGTACTTTGATTCAAATGTCGCCGAATCATTATGGCGACGGTACGTGTGCAGAGATAGTTGTCCTTATTTCTTCCTATCACGACATCTGTGGTTTACTTGAATAGGTTGGTCAAAAACAATCAATTTGAAAGTTTTGGTGATTTGTTTTTCTTACCCTGAATTATAATTCTTTAATGAATATTTCATGACCTGGAGATGGTGAAGATGATGCCGGCTTGATCGCAGGAGTTGTTGTGGCCATTCTCGTGGTTCTAGTTATTGTTGGAATTATTGTAATTCTGTGCAGGTAAGAAATGCTCTGTATTATATGGCATATTATTATACTTATTAACTGGATTATTACTTAATGATTATGATGATATTTTCAACTACTGATTGCGATAGAAAAACGTTCTAGCGTTCTGTATGAATAAAATTTTGGTTGGCAACACATATGGATATGATTTGATCAAAGTTAGTTTTACATAGAAAAAAAAAAGTAAACGTTCGAATAACTAGTGCTCATGCTGAGGTGTCCTGTATGCATCTGTTCAGTGCGGTGTCTGCGCAATAACAGAATGCTGCATCTGTTTAATGTTTAATTCTAGTGTTAGTTTATGATGTAATTTGTGTTACCAATCAGTTGGATTCGACTTTATTGAATACACATAAACATATATCTAGTTCTATATCTCTAACTGTTGTATCAGGAAGCGAAGATGTTTTTCAGGAGAGAAACGATCTGTCACTGACGACGCTCAAAAACAAGAAGAGATCGGATTCTCTGAGATTCCAAAATCCGCAATCTCAAGTACTCAAGGTGAGTACAAGGTAAATAACGTTTACATTAAAAAATTACAGTAAATGTTCTTTCAACAACTGACACAGGAAATTCGTGGACGCCAATTGTAACTGGACTTCACAATTCTCATAATGAAGCCTTTTTATTACTAAACTAGTCACTGCCTCATTCTTTAAATAGTAAAAAAAACTACAACAAGGACATTAGTTTAACCGAAAGAAATAAGCACAAAATCACTGATGCCGAGATGCGTAGGGTCATCCACAAAATGTAGTGATTAATAGATAAATAGAAGGGTATACAGTGTGCAATGGTGCGCATCGAGAATTTTTCAGGAAGTTACCATGTTAAGGACCCATTGTGTTCAAGAAAATAAAGGATCGAAGGTAGTCAATTAACGACACAAAGTAATCTCAAGAAAATATTACCCCACCATTTCAAGTCTTCAGATAATTGTAAACAAAAAAAGAATCTTCTATAGGTCAAAAGAAAGGCACCAGTAAAATTTCAAGCCAATCCTATCTGTACGTGGGGGTGGGTCTTGTTAAAAATCCCGCGAGTTTTTTTTTTTTTTTTTTATTATTATAATAAGATTAGATCCACCTTGTAATCAATCATGATAATGTTGTAAATTAATCACAGGTGTCAGTTCTGCTCTTCATTTTATCATAAGTGGGTTGTCATTTTCCCTTTTCTTTTTAGCATATAAATAAATATTTCATGGCGATAATTATAGTCTATGAAAAGTAGCTATAAAAAGTTCTGAGTATCAAAGTTTTAAATATTAAAATATATCTATGATATATCTATAATAATAATATACACCCTTTTTAGGTAATATAGAATTTTATTTTAAAGTTCTTTTTAAGTGCCAGCCCGTGAGATAATATCTGGCAGGCCTACTTTTAGGCAGACTCACAGCCCAGGTTGCGCCTAGCATCCTGGACTACCCTCGGCAGAACTGGGGTAGTGACAGGGCCTTCCTTCCTCCTGCTTCTTGTTCTCCCTTTTTCTAAAACTATCTGGCGCCCACTAAAAAACAAGGAACAAGACACAAGAATCAAGAAACAAACAACAAAGAATGAACAGAAAGAAATAGAACAAGAAAGAACAACCACAAACCAGAAAACCACCAAGAATAGGGAACCAACAAGTCTTCGGCTGAGGCCCCCGACAAACAAAAGTCCATCCAGTCATGATCTATGAAAATCTCTCTCACTCCTATAAGGATTTTTATGATTGACTATTCACTGTCCTTGGATATATCCCAAACCAACATTATGGACTGACTCTCATGACTGTGTAGTTCCCATGAATTATTGTCATTGTTTATCTTTTACTAAATATTGAAAAAATATTGATTTGAAGAAAGGTAACCTAGCTTTCACTGACCGCCTTAATAATAATAATAATAATGGATGGCATTTATATAGCGCATATCCATTTAAAATGCTCTATGCGCTTTACAGAAGCAACATGTCAACCACAGAGCAGAATGGAGCGTCAATGAAGCGTTCAACACACTACAGTGCTTCTTTCTCTCTCCCTGTCTCGCTCAATCTCTCTCTCTCTACCTCTCTCTATCTCAGAGGAAATTCTAGCGCAGCCTGTTAGGCACAGTTCACAACTCACAACAGTTCGCCACCTTCGCAACTCAAAACACAAATAATATTTGAATATTTATTAATAATAAAATATATTTAGTGATGAATAATAAATTTTGTTGTTTCTGGTGGGAGGGGGGGGGGGGTTGCGGGTGATATGGATACATTTTAATCTATTAATTTCAATTTGGCGAGGGCAGCGGCCTGTTCGGCCGGCTTTTTACGATTTCCAACTGCCAAAGTATCTTCAACGTGCGCAACGTGCACACGGGCCCTCCGAATTATTCGTCCTTATCCGAGAAGACTAGGTACTCGATCCTACCCCCCCCCCGCCCCCATTAGGATCAGGGACTTGAAAATATGAGAAAAATCTCAATTTCCAACATGCTTGCATTGCCCGGGTTTTGAACCCGGGACCCTTGGCATGAGAGGCCAGCACCTTGCCTTGTCCTCCATCTTGTCCTCACCTTGTCTTGGACAAAACGATGTGCTCTGATCATCCACAGACAAAACACTTATACATCTACATAATATTTCAACAGAAAAGAGTTCTACGGCAATTCTCGTGACAGATCTGGGTAATTTCATGTCCATCCATGGGACAGAAATTTTGAAGACTCAGTTTGAGGTTTGTTGAAAATGAATATTTCATATTCGGTCTTACGTATACGTTAGTTTCATTATCACAAAGGAGATAATCATTTCTTGCACTCAACCGACATTATTTACAATAATATAATACATATTATATACATGTTATTTTTGGATTTTGGAAGGAGAGTCCCAGTAATAGCCTGAAGCTAACACCTGATACAGGAAATCTAAATCTATAAATCAGCAAAATTTGGATAATTTCAAAATAAACATTTTTTACCTTGAGGTAAGTACACTTACTCTTTTGTTCTTTTACTGCCTTCATGCTACTGAACTCTTTATTTATTCATGTGCGGTTAGCATTTTATGAAACATGTTATTGTCTTTCAATCGTCTTTCAATTCAGTCATTGACTAACAGAATTAGAACAATGTGAGAATCTGTAAATAGATTTTATATAAATGCTCTGCATTAGTAGTTTGCTTCGTCATCTGCTATCACTGAATTGGTTCATACCACTAACAAACCTGTACATTTTTGCTCTCACTGATCTACTGTAGAATGTTCCTGCTATCAATGTGAAATTGTCCATGAACATAGGCCTCAGTGTTGCCAACAGGCACAAGAACAGATCCAGGAAAATAAGTGCATGTAAGTCTTACATTTGGGGAATACAATATTTATATTTTAATAATATGGCGCAAATTGAAATCTTTATGCCGATGGTTTTCATGTGGTCCACTTTCAGACCCAAGACCACATTTTGGGGAATGTTCTTTTATTAAATCATAATTATTGAAATAGATTATTTTATCATAATAACGAATTTCTATCATAATAAATCTACAACAGTTAAATTATAATCATTGAAACAGACTGGTTAGTCAGGGAGCCACATTACTGAAATATGAAGTCAAGACTGATGACAAGGTTGCACATGGGAAATGTAGATCCCTAAGTTACGACATTATGCTGATGTCGTTTTGATATCAAAAATACTCATTTACAGCAATCCTACTAACTCTATGAATTCCTGTAAAATTCACATTGACAAAGAATGCTGGCTCGGTTATTTTCAGAAAACAAAAATTTAATGAGTTTTACGCAATAGTCGCGTATCTATCATTTTCCCAATTTTCCTCTGGCCATTTTTTTTCTTTTTTTTAAGTTCTGGTTTAGTTGAGTAGATTTTTTCTCATTTAGGAAGTCAGAACTTGGTTCTTTTAAACAGGAACAAATTTCTGAATGTCTGAACTCTCAGTGGAGTCAAAAACCAGCTCCACTGCGATATTATTTGATTCTATGACTTTTGTTCACAGATGACCACTCCAGAGTGCATCTAAAAACCAGCAAAGGCAATGAAGTGGATGATTACATCAATGTATCTTACATCCAGGTGATTTAAGTTGAGTTTTGTGTGTGTGTGTGTGTGTGTGTGTGTGTGTGGGTGGGTGGGTGTGTGTGTGTGTGTGTGTGGGTGTGGGTGTGTGTGGGTGTGTGTGCGTGTGCGCGTGTGCGTGTGTGCGTGTGTGTGTGTGTGTGCGTGCGTGCGTGCGTGCGTGCGTGCGTGCGTGTGTGTGTGTGTGTGTGTCTGTGTGTGTGTGTGTGTGCGTGTGTGCGTGTGTGATTCCAGTTGCAGTCATTGGTTTAAAAACACAGATAGGATACCCTGTCTATACCGTTCCCTTGTGTACAAATATAGATCTGAAGCCTCGCTCAGCTTTCAAAGCCAAGTATCCTTGTCGTTTTTGATTCCACCATTAAAAGACATGGTTTTAAACAAGGCTGAAGGAACGTATTCCAGTGTTCTGATATTAACAAAAAAATGATTGACGATCTGTAAGAATATCATTAAAATTGAAGCCATTATAATGCGTTTTTCACTAGAAACTGCGTGTTTGAATAACATTGAATATGACCATAATGTTCCAATTTGTATTCTTTTCATATAACATGTGACTCTGATTGAGGTTGTAACTACACCATCAAATTTACCGATATAAATGTATGTTTTCACAGGGCTACGAGAAGAAAGAGAAATTAATTGCATCTGAAGGTCAGAAACTTTCTTTCATCGAAATTAATTGTTTGTAGCTTTATTGTCTGCAGCATCTTAAGCTTGCAGTTTTTTTTATGCAGTTCATGTTAAAAGTTTATGTTCGTTTATTAGCTGTCTCAATTGAAGTCGGCTTAAAATATAATGCAGTGCACATGTCAAGAATGTTGGATTTTAAAGGTAACAAAGGAGATTTTTCCTTAAGAAAATCTGTCATTATGACCAATCGTTATTGATTTTGATATGCAGCACTGAATAATTAGTTTAAAAAATGTCATTAGCATTATCAGTTGCCAGGTAATTTCCTCTGCAATAACCAGAGGAAATTCAATATGTCCTACACATTTTTGTATGGGTTTATTTAATCGGATTTGCTCATGCCAATATTAGAATCATCCCTGTCAAAAATCAGTCTGCAACAATTATTGACAATAAATCACCCAGCTAACATCATTACATCAGCTTGGAGTAGATTTCAGTAGAGATTGGCAGGATTACCTTTGGGAGCCGATACCTTACATTAAATTGACGTCGGCGGGATGTCATTCTTATATGCAAACTGACCTTACTTCCAGCTTCGGATTGTCCAGCTTAGGGTTGCTTGACGGGCAGCTTTTGATGTTTGTCTCCCAGTTGATGAAAGTGTAGCCAAGGAAAAGAAAATGGTGAAAGATTAAGGTTAGAATGTCAGAGCTCAGTTCAATATTTCTCCCAGCAATCACATCTCTGCAAACGTGATCTAATTTTGTCTTTTTTAAGGACCTAGTAAGATCAACAAAAATGATTTTGTCCGGATGCTGTGGCAACTAAGACCTGATAAGGTGGTGATGCTGACAAATCTGACCGAAGATGGAAAGGTGAGACCATATATTCATATAAATATATTACAAGAATTTGTATACATATTCAAATGTTTTGTCGAAAACCTAGCTTTGTAAATTTATCTGAAATAATATTTGCAGACTAAAAAAAAAGAACGAAATTCTTTATGATTATTCTTTACGTCATAGTTTGTGACTTATATTCTGGAAAACGTAACTGGAAAAATGTCACTTGAACCTCATCTGAACGATGAATGATTTTACAGTCTAGTGTTGTTGTTTTTTAACCGAATAATGCCTTAAATTCCTTGGTCTTGTTTGAATACTAGAAAGGACGATGGAAAGCGTTTTTGAGATGTAAAACGAAGACTACAGGAGAAGAACGTCATTTGTCACAAAATGCCAGTTTTACTTTTACCTCCCTCATCTTTTAGCTAATATCTTTAGCCTTGTTCCTCTCATAGCGATTAAGTGAAAAACAACCGCTGTTCAGCAATAGGAGCAACATTTAGATAAGACATTTTCTTTTCAGCCAATGGACTTTCAAATTTTAAAATGCGAATTTCTCCAAACCTTCATTTTGTGACAACTGACGTTTTTCCCCTGTAGTCTTCAACACCATCTCTATTTTTAATACAGAAAGCATTCTAAGTTTTCATGCACGCATGATCTCATTAAAATCGACCCCCCCCCCCACCCCCACCCCAACGCTCCTCTCCCAAGTCATTATTTTCCTTCAAATAAGACATTGACTTAGAATGGCTGCAACGGAAGCAATACTGATAGAGTGCATGCAGTAATGGGGGTGGCATATTAAGTATTTCACTCTTTGTGTCAAAGATATCTCGCTTTTGACAAACATCCAACTGAAACTGAATAAAGTGAATGTCTAAACTCCCACAGCCCAAGTGTGAAAGGTACTGGCCAGAACACGAAGAGATAAGTTTTGATGGAATTACAGTAGAACTGAAGACAACTCATGTGTTCTCTGACTTTATTATCAGAAAACTAGTCTTGAAAAAGGTAAGGAAAAAGTTGTTGTTTTTTAAAAGTGTTCAAGTCAGCTAGTTTTAATCACAAAGGCTACATTTAAAGTCTTGGTCCATCTATACTATAGCATGATTATTGTTGACAAAATGCTGAAGGGAGATTGACATTGTCACGAGTGGAGTGAGTGCAATTAAGGGGATTGCTACAGAGCGGGTGTAGAGTAAGAAAGGCTCACAGTAGACAGCAAGTTAAGCGTGCTGTTGTGAGTAGTGGGGGCGGGGTCTGAAGGAGGCGAAAGCGCGGTATTACTATCACTGCAAGTTAGAAGGTCCTAGGGATCGGACCTGTGAATAAAAGCCCATCGGGCGGACATAAAGGGGAAGCAGTCGAGAAGACTAGTGAGAGTCTTTCCAGTTATGACTGGTATGTAGAACGTTGATTGATTATTATGATTGATGTATTATATTATATTCGTCTATTACCATGATGTGAATAAGTATATGTGAGGAATGTGGAAGTCCTTGATATTGGATATAGCAATGTGCGCCATGAGCGATAGATGAAAGTGAGTTCATGGATTTGTAGCGCGAGTGAGTAGTGTGTACTCCGAGGGAAGTGTGTTACCGTAAGATGTGTGGTGAGTGGAAGGTGAACTAGTGTGTGTACGTTTCATGGGTTGTGAGGAGAGGTGGAGTGAATAGAAATGGTAGGGTATTATACCAATGTAATGTTATTCTTGTAGGTGTCGGGGACGGGCCGCAGAGCCACCTCGATGAGCACAGGGGATAGGCCAGCATAGGGCCGGAGGCCACACATAGGCCAGAAGTGAGGCTGTCAGTACAGGACAGTAGAGGCACATAAAGTCGTGGCAGTCAGGCCACGGACAGGGACGTAGATATGAGAGTGAATGAGATACTATATTGTTGCCATGTTGAGAGGCTAGTGAACTGATACTATGTTGTCGCCATGTTGATGGCTATGGAAATAATAATGTGTTATTGCCCTGCTGAGGTGCTAGGGGAGTGCTAAGGTGTATGACAATAGGAAGGTGATATTGAGAGACTGCGGTGCCAGTGAATCATTAATGTACTATTAAGACCCTGAGGGGAGAGGATGAGGCCGAAGTGCCTTTAGGAGTAACTCCCGGATTGGGGATCCGAGGGAGCGTGTGTGTGAGAATAAGGCCGTTGTACGGCAGTCATTTCAATAATATAATATATGTAATTGCGCTATTATATGTATAATTATGTTTAATAAATGTGTGAGTCTGATGGGTTGTTTTGTTAAGTGTTAAACTTGTTTGTTCGTGATTGTCGTCCTGTCATAAACTATTACATTTCCCAGTCTGGGATTTGTGACAGACATTGGCTTTGCAGTTTGATACAATGCAAAGGAAATAGTTAGTTTATAGTAAATGAACTTGTAACGGTAGAAACTAGGGCAAAATGTTTGTTTTTTCAACCCCCGTGCCATGGTATGCAACTAAGGACAATACTCAGTGAGTGGCATAATTTGAAAGACTTCTAATGGGGTGAAGTATTTGGTTATGCAAACAATCGTCATGCATATCTAGTGTTTAAATATTTATTGAAAGAATTTATTATAAAGTTATTACAATATGTATTCAAATACACATTATAATTTATGATACTCATAACATCATTGCTTGTCAATCCAGGAAAACAAGCCACTTCACCATCTGACCCAGTTCCATTTCACTTCCTGGCCAGATGGCAGTGTCCCTACCAATCTTTGGTCACTGGTAGATTTTCAGCAAAGAGTGTCTCGCCCTCTAACCTCCAAACCTGTTGTAGTTCATGGCAGGTGATGGATCTTTTATCAGAGACAAATTAACGTTTTTTTATGATCAGCAAAACTGTGTGATAATTATGTCTTGACCTGAAGTTCATGCTGTTACTAACATCTCTTTGATGGCTGCTAAACATTGCAAGCGAATATTGTAATAATATAATCTTTAAAAAGAAAAAGAATTACATCATGCATACTGTCATTGTTTGAATTAAATTAATATTCATGTATGCAATGTAGCCACTGCCAAAATTTTATTTATAAAAACAGGCCCCGTCTGTAGGCAAGTCTTGTGATATGATTTATAATTATTGAGGGGCAAAATGAACTATTTATACATACATTTTTACATAAAGATTGTTCAATTATCTCTTATTGATTAACCATTCTGGTATACCTCACAGTGTAATTACATTATATTTTGCACAAAAGCAAAAATATAATTAGAGATGGGGATGAAGATTTTTTTTTTTTTTAAGGGTAAGATCACTATTTGTTAACAATGTGAGATTATTATAGCTTACTTAAGGTGAATATTATGACCATTTTCTAAAGTGTTTTGGTTTACCTATATGATGCACATTTCTTTCCTTAGTGCTGGCTCAGGACGCACCGGGACTTTCATTGCTTTGTGTCATGTGCTGAGAGAGGCAGAGGATAAAGGCACAATGGATTTCTACTCTACCTTGGTGAAGCTGAGAAATGATCGGCCCTGTATGATACAGACTGTGGTAGGTAGTGTTGTTGATACATGTCAGAATTGCTCTAGTTGACAAAATTGCTGCTGGTGTTTATGCTTATCAAAGGGGGAAAGAGAGAGAGAGAGAGAGAGAGAGAGAGAGAGAGAGAGAGAGAGAGAGAGAGAGAGAGTACATGTGTGAATGAGAGAGTGTGTGTGTAATAGGACACTGTCATGATTCGGATATTATTAAAACTCACGCAGAGAGTGAGTTGTTGTTGTTTACCAGGGCCATGAGAAATTGGCTGGTGGCCTTGAACGGTCCTCGCCAAATTATAGTTGGTGAGTAAATAAATGTAGAGTTAAACTGCTAGAGTCACGCTTGTCGGCTTTAATGTTCGTGATTAATAAGTAATGGAGTAGGGGTGAAACAAGGTGGGGACAGTTGACATTGTTAAGTATGACTAGACAAGTTTTGCACGTTAACTGGCTGGTAGAATAGTGCAGACGTATTACTACAGTTAAAATGGTGGGAGGTTTCGACCTATGAGATAGCTGAACTAATTGGGCCAGCGGACTAGCACGCTGGGTAGTTAGATAGTATATAACATCGTGTAACGTTCAGATTTAGGAATACAGACGAGAGAAGCATCGTTTCGTGAAGTATCTCCGGTTGGCCAGTACCTGAACTGTGTGGTCTGAAGACTAAGAAGTCCTTGCTAACGGACTGACTGAGCTCTAGAAAGAAAGGTCTGAGTGGGCTGACCTTTGAAAGCCCACGCTGCGCTATTTTGATGTTCGCGCCTCCCAGTAGGCGTGAGCAATGGTAATATATCTTATTTATTCAAGTATAATAGAGATCGGAGATAGAGAGAGAACTACAGCCTCATAGGAAGACTAAGGAAACCCCAACTGGCACTCGACCACGAGTGTCCTGTATGATAGATCTATTGCCATAGTATGATTGGAATAATATAGCACATTGTTGATGAATTGAATAGTGATTGTGCATAAAATATAGTCTTTTGGCAACTGCTTAAATTACCTACAAGCCGAAGAGTGCTTCTGTAGGCTTTGAACGTACTGGGCTCTCCTAACATTTAAGCCCATATGATTTATGGAGAGTTTGCCTGGCGACTGGCCAGTGGCGACTCAACTGTCACTTTAAATTGATATCCAGTTTCGTATAATATACCTATTTACTATTGATTGCAGTACCTCCATAGTTACATGAATATCATTGGTTAAGTTATTAATTAGAGTTTTTGGTTTGAATATATACCTCTATTGTCTTTTGTTTTGTTATTAATATTTATGTAAACTATGGCCTGACCGGCCTGACATATATACGCTCTAGTTATTTAGTACTTTTCTTGTGTGGTTGTGTCCGAGTGTGAGTTAGCTGCCTCTCGTGCAGTCGTAACATCCCCAAGACCCTAACTCTGCTCGTGACATCTGGAGGGGACCCCACTGACATCTGAAGAGGACCCGTCACCTTCTGACATCTAGAGAACACTACTATCATCGGAAGAGGACCCCGTCAACAGCTGCAGGTCTACCACTCTAAGACTCCACTGTTATTTATGTAATTTTTGTAGTTTATAGTTTTGTATACTGCTGATTTTTTTGTTTTTGTTTCTCCCCTACATGTCTGGCATGTCCTCTCGTCATTGATCCTGGGACCACTACGAGGGACTGACAGCTAGCATCAGGAAAAGACAAGACCAGCGCTGTGGACCAAAGGAAAGAGCCAGTCCATTTTGCCCAGTTAAGTGAACCATCTGTATTTGTCTTCGTTTGAGGGGTTCGTCGTTCCAGCTCCCCTACTTTTGACAGGCATTATTTTTTTCTTTTGTGTTAGATTAGATAGGTGGGTGGTTGGAAGGGATCGAGACTTAGCATACCTCTTTTTGCCAGACTAGCAGATCTAGATGGCGTTTAAAACGGATAGGAGATACGCTTTGCCTTGAATAGTTCTGTAGGGACCTGTTATTCGTATAGATTGTTAGCGTTCTATCTTCCTCGTATTTTAGGAAGACGTCTCTCCTGTTCTTTTTCTTACCTTTCTGTACATAGTTTCAGGTTAGTCAGGTCTGTTGTCGTTTGTTCTTTCTGTTAGTCTCGTCTTACTCTCCATGTAATTCTTTTCCATTATAGTGTTGCATTATTATATTTTGTATTCATACTTGCTATATTATTGCCTGGGATAAATCACGTGTCTAGGGCACGTTGAGAGATAATCTGGATATTAGAGTTGTTAGGCTGGTATAGCCAAGGAAGTTCATATCGTGAATATTGATTTATTCCGATTTATAGCAGAGGGAACGCTGCTAGGAGTGTACGGAAAATACACTGGGAATATTACATTGGTATCGTTAGTAACGACCAATCACGGAAGCAGTAGACTCACTGCTTGAGGATTAGGAGAAATAAGTGGAGTTAAGTGATCACTGAGATAGCTCAACCACTACTTGGTTGACTAAGACGTACAGTTTGTTGTTGATTTCGTTAATTTCGTTCATACTGCAGGAACGAGCACCCGCAGAGTGCAATTGATAAATTGCTTCAAGGGAGAATAAAGTTGGAGATTTTTCAGGAGCTGTCCTCGATTAGGACATTATTATATCGTATTATCGACCGATATCATGGCCGAACTACAGAAATATTTGGAACTGGCCCAATCATTTGGCATACCGGAAGCTCAGCGTGCTTCTTGGGTAGACCAGAAACTGAAAGAAGAACGAGAAGAAAAGGCCGCGGAGAGATTACGAGAAGAAAAGGCCGCGGACAGATTACGAGAAGAAAAGGCCGCGGAGAGATTACGAGAAGAAAAAGCCGCGGAACGAGAAGATAGAGCCGCGGAACGCGCGGAAAAACAGGCTCAAAGAGAGTACGAGCTCGCTTTGAAACAGTTAGAAGCGAAGCAAGCCCAACCTACCGGGGCTCCGGAAGTTACTTCCAATAATAAAACGAAGCCTAAATTGCCAACCTTTAATGATAAGGTTGATCGTATTGATTCCTACCTACACCGCTTCGAACTCCATGCCGTTTGCGCGGAATGGCAGCGTAGTGAGTACACGTCATGCCTCGCCAATCTTTTGACAGGGAGAGCGTTGGAAGTTTTCCATAGCCTCACTATTGATGACGCTAGGGACTATGACATTCTAAAGACCGCGCTATTAAAGCGTTTCCAACATACGGAAGATGGATTTCATAAGCGTTTCCGCGATTGCAAGCCGGAGGCATCTGAGAATTTCTCTACTTACGTGGACCGCCTCCGCCACCTACTCAGCCGTTGGACTGAGTTGGCCGGTGTGGAAGAGGGAAACTATAAGAAACTATATGATTTGATAATTAAAGACCAAATATATATGTCCTGCCACACGGACCTGGTGGCGCATTTTAAGGAACAAGCCTCCAAAACTACCGTCCCGAGAGGACAGTATTAGACTGTTCAGGGAGGTGACCTTTTTTTTGTGTAGTGATGAATAGTGAGTGTTGGTTTTATTGTCGGCTGGTGCCGCCGCCCGAAGGAGCAATAAATTGTCTCAGGGGAAGAGTCTGTATCAGTGTCGAGGTGATATCAATATAAGAGCTATGTGAATTATATATATTGAGGATACTTTTTTTTAGTCGTCTGCGTATGACGTCGACCCGAGGAGAGCAATAATGAGATTGCCTCGTGGGATGGATGATATTGGTATTTTTCGATTATTTGAGAGATGTTTGGCAGTGGTAACGTAGTACACTGCGTATTCGTGTTTTGAGAGATATTTTGCAGTGGTAACAGAGGACACTGCGTGTTCGCGTTTTGAGATATTTTGCAGTAGTGAATACAGACGAAAACTCCCGAACAAGATTCATGATGTCCTGTGTTTTACTTTGATCCAGCTCTGGATTGATATTAACGGAAGTCGCGTCCTCTGTGGCTTGCAAGGATAGGAGCGATCTTGTCATAGATAATGGCTCCCGGTCGTTGTCATCGATAGTGACCATCGCTGCGTTTGCTTGGGCCACAACATGGCATGAATGATCGTGATGAGTTTGATCATCGGTAAGATACTTTTTCAACATATTAATATGGTACACCTTATCGTTACCACGTATGGTAATGAGATAATTAACTCTCGAGAGTCGCTTTTTAACTAGAAAGGGGCCTTTCCAAGTGAGGAGTAGTTTGTTATTCGTTTCTGGTAACAGCACCAATGCCCGATCTCCGACTGACAGGGTTCTTAACCGACTACCCTGATCGCGATATCCTATAAATGACCTGGTCCGTACGCATGCAAATTGTCGAGCCAGGTCGCATGCATTAACTATTCTATGTCGGAGATCGACTATGTACTGATACGCGGATCGCGTATCAGGAACGTCGGTATCAGAACCGGCGTATAAATCGCGTAAAATGGCCATCGGGCCACGTGGTTTTCGACCGTATAACAGTTCAAACGGGGAAAAACCCGTTGTCGCATTTGGGAGTTCCCTATATGCGAACAAGATGGCCGGAAGTCGACGGTCCCAGTCACCAGGTCTATCGGCGGAAACGCGTGCCAGCATAGTTTTCATGGTGGCATTCCAGCGCTCGCAACAGCCATTGGACTGTGGATGGTATGGCGACGTAAGTTTCTGCCTAATGCCCGTGAGTTCCAATACTTTCCTGAAAAGGTCAGAGGTGAATTGCGGACCTCTATCAGATAATAATTCGGACGGGAATCCGACACGTGTGAATATGGTCACCAATGCCTCGGCGACGTGATCGGCCGATATTTCCTTTAAAGGGACAGCCTCAGGCCAACGGGTGGCATAATCGATTACTGATAGAATAAACCGATGGCCTCTATCCGACTTCGGTAATGGCCCGACGATGTCGACGGCAACTCGCTGAAATGGAGTGGAAACCGGCGGCATCTCTTGTATAGGCGCCCGCGAAGTTTTTCCTTTGGGGGTTCTTTTCTGGCATGTATCGCAACGCGACACATAGCTATTTATGTCCCCGTAAACCCCGGGCCAAAAAAACAGACAGGACTCTCGATTTTGTTCTCGCTTTGCCTTGGTGGCCCGCCAATGGCGTGTCGTGCGCGAGGCGGGTGATGTCTCGGCGAAATGATCTCGGTATGACCAATTGCAAAATAGTTTCGCGCTTTCCCCGAAAAACGCGATATAGGAGGTCGTCTTTAAGGCAGAACCTGGATGTATCCAGGTTGTCCGGATCAATCTTAGCAAAGAGGGGCTTTAGTGATGGATCTGTGCGCTGTTCGTTACGAAAAATCTCGGGGGTTACATCCAAATCGACGACAGGCGATCGTAATGTGTCGTCACTCTGGCGACGCGATTGTTGTCTTGTCGTGACACACGCAATGTCGTTATCATCCCAAATCCCGAGTTCGCAATCGGAGACGTCCTTTAAGTGGGGAATATTCCCAATGATTAGGTCGGCGACCGGATTTGGTAGCACGCAGGCCGTGACAACACCAGTTATAAACGGTGTGTCAACATATATTTCCGCCAAACGAAAATGTTCAACTGAACCACCAAAAGTAATGCATGTCGCATCGCGATCCAGGAGTTGTGCAGGACGGACCAGCGATTCACGTACACCGACGGTCGTACAGCCTGAATCTCGCAATACGGATGCTCGTATGGCGTTTACTCGTCCCTCATACAATGTCAGCGCGCCTCGCTCGTGGAGGGCGGACATCACTGGAATAACTTTATCTACGGTTTCGGCATTCCTAGTTCTGTAACCGCGGTTTTCGGTGAATGCTACAGAGCATGCATTTGCCGCATCTAATCTAACTCTGCATTGTCGCGCAATGTGGCCTCCGGCGCCACATCTATAACAGTAGACTGGATTATCATCCCTTCGAGGTGTACCTCGATAAGAAGGAAATGTGGGCGCTTGGTAGTTGTTACGCGGTCCTCCGGTAGGGAAAGGACGTGTATATCGGGGTTCCCAGTCCCGAGAAAATTTATGGGGATTCGGTTGCCTCCTGCTAACCGGCGGCTCGGACCGTGGACGAACCTGCGGCGACTGTCGAAAGGGCTGTCTTGATTGTCTCGACGGTACCGGTGTCTTAGTAGCAGCGCCGGCGTAACACGGTTCGTTTACTTTAGCTTTAGCTAACGATCGATTAGGGTGAGCTGCAGCATACCGTTCCGCTATCGATGTTATCTCGACGGTAGTTTTGGAGGCTTGTTCCTTAAAATGCGCCACCAGGTCCGTGTGGCAGGACATATATATTTGGTCTTTAATTATCAAATCATATAGTTTCTTATAGTTTCCCTCTTCCACACCGGCCAACTCAGTCCAACGGCTGAGTAGGTGGCGGAGGCGGTCCACGTAAGTAGAGAAATTCTCAGATGCCTCCGGCTTGCAATCGCGGAAGCGCTACATGAAATTTGAACGAGAACATCAGATTAATTTATCTTAAGGACGCTTCTGTTAGTGTTAATTAAGCTTAACTATGCCGAAATTTCTAGTTGTGATAGACCAGAATTTTTGTTCTCCTATTTAGGTCTGTCATATGTACTGGCGTTGGATGGGATTGACACCTCATTCAGAGACCGAGGGATGGTATCACATATTGTTCACCCATTGTGAACACTTTTCACCTACCCTTTGCTTTCCTTTGATCCAACAGCTATTTTACTGACGTCGACCCGTATTTTGGCCACACCAGACGTTGTTGCCCAGGGTCGAGGACGAGAAGATCATGGCAGACCAGGAGTCCAGATCCACTAATGCCATCGATGCTACTATAGTTATCTTTTCTTGAGTATTATTCATTGTATGTATGCATTCCTGATGACATTCGCACAGGATCAGTGTTGTACTCTAAAATTTTAGAGTTATGATTGTTAATGTCTACCTATTTAGAGGTAAGATTTAATCCTCAGAGAGATATATACTTTTGGACGGAGCCTTAAGATTTTCATGAAGTTTTGTCCATCAATGATACCCGTCCTGTAGGTTTTTTTTTTAACTTTAGTACTAGTCTTAGTTATTACCTAGTATTCTTAGTTAAGTTCACCTTTCGAGGAATTTCTCGACTCATGCCTTCCCCTTACGATAATCATTTATATCGTTAAAATTGCAAATTTTAACTGGGGTGGGGGATATGTCATGATTCGGATATTATTAAAACTCACGCAGAGAGTGAGTTGTTGTTGTTTACCAGGGCCATGAGAAATTGGCTGGTGGCCTTGAACGGTCCTCGCCAAATTATAGTTGGTGAGTAAATAAATGTAGAGTTAAACTGCTAGAGTCACGCTTGTCGGCTTTAATGTTCGTGATTAATAAGTAATGGAGTAGGGGTGAAACAAGGTGGGGACAGTTGACATTGTTAAGTATGACTAGACAAGTTTTGCACGTTAACTGGCTGGTAGAATAGTGCAGACGTATTACTACAGTTAAAATGGTGGGAGGTTTCGACCTATGAGATAGCTGAACTAATTGGGCCAGCGGACTAGCACGCTGGGTAGTTAGATAGTATATAACATCGTGTAACGTTCAGATTTAGGAATACAGACGAGAGAAGCATCGTTTCGTGAAGTATCTCCGGTTGGCCAGTACCTGAACTGTGTGGTCTGAAGACTAAGAAGTCCTTGCTAACGGACTGACTGAGCTCTAGAAAGAAAGGTCTGAGTGGGCTGACCTTTGAAAGCCCACGCTGCGCTATTTTGATGTTCGCGCCTCCCAGTAGGCGTGAGCAATGGTAATATATCTTATTTATTCAAGTATAATAGAGATCGGAGATAGAGAGAGAACTACAGCCTCATAGGAAGACTAAGGAAACCCCAACTGGCACTCGACCACGAGTGTCCTGTATGATAGATCTATTGCCATAGTATGATTGGAATAATATAGCACATTGTTGATGAATTGAATAGTGATTGTGCATAAGATATAGTCTTTTGGCAACTGCTTAAATTACCTACAAGCCGAAGAGTGCTTCTGTAGGCTTTGAACGTACTGGGCTCTCCTAACATTTAAGCCCATATGATTTATGGAGAGTTTGCCTGGCGACTGGCCAGTGGCGACTCAACTGTCACTTTAAATTGATATCCAGTTTCGTATAATATACCTATTTACTATTGATTGCAGTACCTCCATAGTTACATGAATATCATTGGTTAAGTTATTAATTAGAGTTTTTGGTTTGAATATATACCTCTATTGTCTTTTGTTTTGTTATTAATATTTATGTAAACTATGGCCTGACCGGCCTGACATATATACGCTCTAGTTATTTAGTACTTTTCTTGTGTGGTTGTGTCCGAGTGTGAGTTAGCTGCCTCTCGTGCAGTCGTAACATCCCCAAGACCCTAACTCTGCTCGTGACAGACACCCTAACTGATGTGCAGTAAAACAGCTGAGCTTTGCTAGCAGTGACTTACAGGTTAGTGTGACAACTGTCCAGGCAATCCTTATTCCTTTATCCGCGTGCATTATCTCTCTGTCACTTTACTTTCTCATGCTTTCTTAATCTGAGCTTGCTTCCCTAATCAACCTATTAGTATTACTTTGCAAATATCGCTTTTCCATGAACTAACTTCACATCCCTTGTAAAGTAGACATAAAGTAAAACAGTTATCGTAATTCCGTGTTTTAATAATCTATTAATACACCAGGAACAATACCTATTCCTTCACAAAGCTGCTAATGTGGCGATGATCTGCCTTGGCAACTCTCATGCAACAAACAACGCTAACACTTCTGGAAAGCTGCAAATAATGAAATCTTCTGGACTGATTCAGTTGGAGAGTGAATTTAAAGTAAGTAAGATGGGTAATAAATCCTTCGTTCTTTTTCTATATCACATTTTTATGCATAGTTTTGTGGTGGAGAAAATTCACACAGTCACAGTGAGATTTTACTATTTTTGCTGGTGAATAAAGTGAAAAAAGCAGTTGAAGAATGAATACAGTAAAGCAGGCACCATTCTGGTTTGAAAGGAGCGTAGATTTAGAAATTGATAAATCGATAAGAAAAAAAAACCCAACCAACTAATATAAATAGTACCCATTCATAACTTTTTTTTTTTTTTTGTAATAGAACTATGATAAGTTTGGGTTAAAACTATGAAATGGAATTTAAAAGAAAAATATAAAAATGTTATTCATGTTCAACTTGAACACTTTCCCCGCCAGGCTGTGTGCAGGGCAAGTGCTGACAGTTATAACTCTGCTGTAGACCAAAACATAACAGACAGCTCTGAAACAACACTTGTGAATAAGGAGCCCGCCGGAAACAAACTCAAAAACACAGCGGAGAACATGTTGCCAAGTACGACTAAGAATACAAGGGAAGTTAAAAAGCAAATTATGAAACCGCTGAGGAAATGTGTCATTATTTCTGACTGGGACATGTGCAATCTTGACCTATCAAGGGCTTCCATTATTTTCCCTTTGATTTTTAAATTCTTTTGCACATGGTAGAATAACACGGTCGTCTTTGTTACATCCAGACTCCAATATCATAAAAGTACATACTTAATATTTCATTTGGCATGTATTCAATGAACCCATTCACAGATTCCCATTTAGAGGCATAACATTCCATTTATAGCGTTACAAATAATTATCTTTGAATTAACCAACCAGCCAAACAAAATATTTACAACAAAAAAAAATCAACATGAAGCAGTGTAAACGAAGAAATATTTGAAGATAATTAAAAGGATGTTGCTCCACATTTTTCAGAGAACATCTACAGGCCAGGTTTGACCAGGACAGGAAATGAGTCGGAGAGTTACATTAATGCTGTGATGTTGCCGGTAATATAAAAACTGCTTAACCAAGCATGAGATTCTGAATGTTTTGTTAGAGCTGTGTATGCGTTGGATGTCTGTGGAAGAGTTTTCTAGAATGAGAAGAAGGGTCTGTTTGTCTTTAAAATTTCAGAGGTTAGTTGCTGTGCTTTAAATTCGTCATTTGTAGCAATGGAATATGTCACAAAAGTTTACAACTTCTCGTTCGTCAATGTCAACAGAGCTTCACAAAGAGAAACAACCAAATATTGACACAGCTGCCGATGCCAGGAACTATCCTAGACTTCTGGCGTCTGGTCACACATTATCAGGTCTCTCTGATTGTGGCATTTGAAGTTCCCATTAATGATGATGATGAGGTGAATTTGAACACATTTCAATACAATATCACTGCTCAGAATGCAATTAGAAAGTGTATAGGAAGCGTTTATGAGCCTGGCAATGTGGCAAAAAGATCAATAAATGTAATGTGATTGTTGTTATTGAACATAATATTGACTTTAACGCTGATACAAAATCTTCCAAATGGGAACATTGACGATGTGATGATTATTGATGGAAATATATTTTATGCCACATAAATATATTCACCTTTTTAAAGCATTACCTAAATGATGTTAATGGAAACGATATCTTACCCTTCATTATCAATTCATGTATGTTATTTTATTTCAACACCAGCGGCAGTTTAATATCATTCATTGATTGTATTTTAGACTATTGGAGATTATTTACCAGCAAATGAAATTACACCCCTTTCTCTTGGCCCACTTGGCGTTGAGACTGGACCGATAACTGCTACCAACTTGTGGGAAGAGCAAGAGTTGGGTATCTTTACCAACATCCAGTATAAGGTATTATCAGTCAGCTGCTAATGTAAGCTGTGCATATATATTTGTAAGTCCTGTAGATGTTTGAGCAATTGTTATCCATTTAATTCGTTACTGGTATGACGATATGGAAGCATGGAATGAAAAAGAAAAGTGTATAGTGGTTCGTGGACGTCAGTTTGTTTTATTGATAATGATGACATGATAAGTACCTGTGTGAGAAACTGACTAATATGATAAATGCATAACCTAACAGTATTTAAGAGTGGAAACATATAAAACTGGGGTAGCTGGGCAAAAACATATGAACCCTGGCTATTAACTGAGTGAAGGAATGAAAGCTGCAATGAAAATAAAGATTCACAAATTTAAAAAAAAAAAGGAAACATTTCAAGAATGGAGTCATAACTAGGTAGAAACTGTTTATGTGACCAGAGTATATAAATTATTTCAGCCAGAAGATTAAATGTTCTGATTCTAACATGTTTAATAAGTCATGGGTTCTATGGCATTCAGTTACACAAATGATAAATCGCCTTCACACATGCCACATAATTTTGACAGGATTCTCCAGATCTCGTTGTAACTCACTTGAAAAGCAAGAGTACTGACATCGATGTCAGCACATTACTTGGAATAGTGGAACAAATCAGAGCACAAATGTCTTCTCATGATGGTATGGTATTGTACATGTGCAGGTAGGTTTGATAAAAATGTATTCAGCATGTCAACATACTTCTGAACTACATTAGGTGTGCCTGCCCCATTCTTTAGTTATTGTAATTGTTCAGAAACAAAATGCAATATTTGAAAGTATCCACGAAATATTTGAAAGTATCCATGCAATATTTGAAAGTATTCCACCCCATGTAACTTTGCTGAGATGAGATTATTTCCAACGAATTGTGATTCCTGACATTTTTTAAAGCATATTTCCTTTACAGGACATTAATTCATCATGCACATATTAGTTTGTCAGGTGTTTTAACTACAAAGTAATTTTATGTGTTGATTCAGGGATGGTGCCTTCTACAGTGGTCTGGTTTGTGTCTTGGTTCTTCTCCTGGATAGAATAGACAGTGATCACTGTAGGACTGTTCCTCTGGTTGTTGGCGCTATCAAATCCATTCACCCTCAAGTCATTCCTACTTTGGTAAAGGACACACTTACATTTGATTATAAATAATATGTATGTACAGTGAAACCCGGCTATATTGAAGTAGGCTATATTGAAGAATTTTTCAGGTCCCGGCCGAAGCTCTGCTTTTTCTTTGTTAAAAAATGTTGGCTACATTGAAGTCGGCTATATTGAAATCCCGGCTATATTGAAACAAAAATCCAGCCCACGGGACGTTTTTACTCGGTTATATTAAATGTTTGCTCCAAAGATTTTTTAACTTTTTATTTTTAAGAACAATGACTGCGCGGGCGCAAATGATATGACGTACCTCTGTCAGCGCAATCAGTTGAGGAAGGGGAGAGGCCAGATCAGCATCAACTTTCGAGTTAGGAGGTCTCTGATAACACAAACGGTCTAACAATGCCGCGGGCCTCTGACAGCGACGCCATGTAGTCAGAAAGGGTTATCAACATAGCTTAATGGCATGATGGCCTCCTTGTGTGTGTATGTGTGTGTGGGGGGGGGTGGGGTATTTTTTCCGTATTCGACATTGAACTTTTGAACAGCAGTTATGTCATGTTTTCTTGAAATGTTTAATGTGTCTCTTAGTTCGGCTCTAATGGTTATTCCGCGCTTCGCTATTATAGCTTATTCTGAACCATTTTGCACTTACCTCTCTCTCTCTCTCTCTCTCTCTCATCCTCTCTTAAACATCTCTCTCTCTCTCTCATCCTCTCTTAAACATCTCTCTCTCTCTCTCATCCTCTCTTAAACATTGTCCCTTATGTAACGATATGGAGTCGTATGAAGGTTTCTTTCTTTCTTTTTCTTTTTTGGTGCACTCCCAGTCTTGTTTTGTGCTAAGCTTATAAAACATATGAGAGTCTAAACCTTTTTGGCAAACATTGTTCTTCTGTTAGCACCGCAGCACTTTGCCATCCTTCAGTCAATAACAGACTGGATTATTTCATATGTCTTCTTTTTCATTAAAGTTTTAATCATAATAATATGCTTAATTTGGCGTCGGTCTGATAGTGTGAATGGCTCTGTGTGTGTGTGTCCGTGTGTGTGTGTCGGTGTGTGTGTGTGTGTGTGTGAGCAAAAAAAAGCAAGGAGGCTCGAAGAACAACAGGTGAAAGATTAATGGGAATATATTTCACATTAAACGCAATGTGTCGACACGGAAATAAGAACATATAGGGGAAAAAAAGTTCGGTTATATTGAATTTCAGAAGGAACAAGGAGGGAAATTCAATATAACCGAGAATTGGCTATATTGAAGTTCCGGCTATATTGAAGGTCTTCCCGGATCCCGTGCCACTTCAATATAGCCGGGTTTCACTGTATAATGTTCACGACGGTTTAATACAAAACTAGATAATGATAATTAAAGTCTTCAGATTCAGTCTGATCACTAATAAATTAATGCAGGGCTTAATGGGTAACCTGTCATAATTATTTTGTATATTACAATAAAGGGTGGCTTTTCTTCATTGAATATTTGAAGGAGTTTCATCTGAGAACGTTTATTGTTCGCTATGTTATGTGCATTTTTTTTTTAAATTCCAAAACTGTATGGCAACAACAGAGCCGTCTTAACGCATGGGCACACTGGGCAATTTAGGGGGCCCAGATGTTTAGGGGATCCACGCATGCACATTTACATTGGTTTTCGAAACGGGGAAACGCAGCCTATAACTTTGCCAATGGGCCCATTATGATGCTAAGACGCCAATGTGCTATAAAATACCAAGAAATGCCATGTACTAAATCCAGGGTTTCCTTACAAAATATCACTTGGCATTAAACCAATACAGATAACTAAGACCTTCCCGGGAAGAGTTTTAATTACCTTTTATTTATTTTGTCCCATGACATTCTTCGCTGGGCCTTATTTAGGAATTGTGAATTTCGATACAACTAACGCAGGTAAAGGGTACGTGTATTTTACATCTGAAGTAAGACAAGTCAAATAATGTAGCCTGCATTCGACTTTACACATGAGGTGTTTTTGGGTTTTTTGTTAGAGACACCATGGAATGTAGCGACAGTGCTTTTATTTGAATTGGTTTTTCCATTAATTCATTTCTGATTCAGTGCCCTATTCTTTTTGTTGTGTCTTGCGTGAGGCTATGTAATAGGCAATCTTTTTACAATAGCATAAAAAAAAAAAACTAACCAAAAAAAAATATATGAAGCAGTGAGTTTGATAACAACAGGCGAGATTATTGGAAATGCATGATATAACTGAGTCTTTTACACACATTTTAATAAGAAAACATTTACTATGGACTTAACTGGATTTTTATTATGTCCTCTAACAGGAGCAGTACAAACTGCTATATGAGGTGCTGGATAGGTACAAACCAAGAGACATCCAGTATTTAAACGTTGGAGATATCCTACCAGAAACCACATCACATAATTTGCCAGACCCAACCTACTCTGACTATGCCTGTACAAAAGGTGCTGGCGCTCACATATATGACACTGCTGATGACAACTAAAGGCACCTTTGATGTTTTAAGCAGCAAACAAATGAAGGTGGCTAACCTTAGCAACGACTGATAAATGGCTTAATTTTTATGTCCAAAAAAACATCCCAGCCAGTATCCCTTGTTGCAGTCCGACTTAGATTCGTAAATAGAATTTCCTGAAGGTTGTAAGATTGTGTAGGGGCGTATTATTTAAATCAAACCAACTGTGGCGAGATTTGAGAACCAGCAGATCTATGTAGGAACGATGTCATACCTTACCAGACTTACGTAGTCGGTTTGGCTCAGGATTGCTGGCTGGAAAGTTTTAATGTGCTTTAATTTAGTGGTCCAGGCAACCTGGAGACTTTCAGAAAGATGGCTTTCTGTATACTGGTTGTAACTATGTCTCATTTCACATCACTGATCCATATGAATGATTACTGAGGGCTGATGTCTTTGGGTGTATAATGGTGAAAATGTCAATCTACCACGGGGCAAAATTTATGCCATTAAATTTTAACTACTTTTTATGTTAATTGCTTATGCATCTGATAACAACGTTCCTATAGGAAAAAAACGCCATCTCAACAAATCTTAAACTTGTAACTTGGTGTGGCCGAAATTTGCCGGGAACAGGTCAAAATTGTTTCGTACTTCTTCGTCACAACTGGTGTGATTCTAACATCCTATCGCACTTAATTGTACACCGCTGGAAAGGGAATTCACTTCTCTAGTGATCACGATAGCCATTTATGGCTACAAAGTCTTGATAGTCAATAAGCTCCTTTAGAAAAATGCGTTTTTGTCAGAGACTTTATTCAATGAATGGCACAGAAGGGAAGGCACTTTTACAAAGCTATTTCCTCAAAACATACCCCCTGTACCCTGGCATCTCCAGTCCAAATGGCAGTAACTTAGAAAGTGTGTAATTTACACATCAAATAAACATCAAATAAAGCACTTTCCAGCCATATACAGAACTCAGTATCGTCAAAATGCTTCGAGCGCCTCGGTTTGGAATGGACCATCACATAATTATGAAAATCAGCACAAATTGTTATCAATAAAGTTGTAGTAAGATCCATTGATACAGTTTCTTTTCTTTTTTTTTTTTGTCTACATTTATAACAATCAAATTAAATTATTGGTTACTTTTTGTGAAACGCAGTTCATTAAAATTTTTGAAAACGAAAAAAAATTACTGTAGGTACCAGCTATATCAATATTTACAGCCTGAATTCAGGTATAATGATTATTATTGAATGTCACATTATAGTGGCGACAGTGATAAAAAATTTCACCATTACATTTATTTTTATTTTTATTTTTGCTTATTTGTCTTATAATCTACTTCACATTTATAAATCTACTACATTGAAAACCAAGATTTTTTAACTTCCAGTTCTATCAGCAAGTGTCGCTAAAGAGAGGCAACAAAAGTTTACACTCAAAACTTATTACTGGGTTATGTCCTTTAATACGGTTAGCACATCCTTTAGGCAGTAAGTTGCACCTGCGGACAGTTTTGGGGCACCTGACAATGTGTGCTCACTGTACAGCTTGATTGTATTTACAAATGTATGTTTTATATTCTCATGTTCATGTTAGAGGAATTCATTAAACTGACCATATTATTGTGTTGGCTGACGTCCTGTTAATTTGTAATAATTTGTTTTTTCTTCATTTGGCAGGTTTTCCAAATCTTAAGCATTAAATATTGGTCTAATCATTCTCACTAAGAAGGCTAACACATCGGCATAATTCTGTTCATGGTTGGGCTCTTTTTCACTGAAAGACAAATCAACTTAGCAATATTTAAAGATTTGGGAGTGGGGGAGCGATCTAGTCCTATTTCTACATTTTATTTCAAAGGGAAAGAGCCAGAAATAAAGCTGCCAATACAAACAACAGCAACAGCCACATGCTGGAATTGAGAAAAAAAAAACAATGATTAACAATTGTCTGAATAATATGGCATAAAATTTACTACAGCATAACGCTTAGAAATAATTATAGGGAACAGGAATCAGATTTGTGGCTTGTCTGTGCGGGAAACATCATAAAAGTAAATTTGGATTTGCCTGCTACTGCCCCTTACTAAATTCGGCCTTCACAGGAAGGAGCATTTCCGGAGAAGAAGGAACGGTAAAACAAACATCTGTGACAGGATTCCTTTACAAATGATAACATCTACATTCAATTCAGGAGATGGCACAAGCCAATAGATATGCTCAAAGTAATCTAGAACAGAAGATATGCTACCAATCAAAAGATCAGCTACCAATCAGCTATGATGCATAAAAAAAAACAAAACTGGTAGATTTAATTAAACAATACTATTGCAGCTATAAGTCCGTGGATCGCATTTAGCGTCAGTAACATCATCTTGATACAGATTACATTCTGAAATCATTATCGTACAGAATGATTGTTGCGTGGTTATTGTTGACCGTGTCTTCTTTATATATATATATATATTTCAAACGTTATGTACGAAGAATTGTTTATTGTGAATTTTTTCAGTCAGTGTACCGCTCGTCAAAATTGTGAAGTCAAACTCTCGACTTTAGAGTACACTGATGACTCAATTTCTAATTACTATTAAATGGAAAAAAACCAATAACAACAAGCGGCAAGTCATTTTTTCGACATAATTTGAAGCTGTGAGTCTCTGACGTGATTTACGACATGCTTAATCACCACTGTGGGTTAACGCGGCCGCCACTGCTGATCTTTTTCTCAAGAACCTCGTCTACTTTTCACAATACCGGTATTTGGTTTCCGAAACTTGGTCGACCATGAATACATTATAATATAACGGACCAGCTGCCACCTCTTGTTTGAATCTGGACTGGATTTATTCTTTTCTTTGTTGTTGTTGTTGTTTAAATTCTGGTATTCAGGAATGGTCAAAGATATTTTAGCAGTCATTTTACTATTTTGACGTGAGTAACTGCATTCGGCTGAGGCACCCGAGAAACAAAGATCTCTGTCCTATCCACACTCTATATTGTCCTCTATCACCTGGTTTTAAACAATACTATTACATATTGTTTTACAAACACACTGGCATAGAAAAGAAACGGCGATAACTATCATCGCGACTATTTCGGTAGAGACTATACCTTCCTTCGTCTTCAAAAGGTTCTCATCAGTTTAACTACAACGAAAAGGGATGGAACCACACTGGAAATACAGAGGCAACGAGCTAACAGATACATTGTATTTCAAGAAGTGTAAACATGGGCCCCTTACAGAAACAGAACAAAAACATTTAGTACGTCCATATTGTTTGATACACACATCATTCTGATCCATTATTAATATTTTCTTTTTCTTTTAGACACTCTTAGAAAACTACAACATGACTACAGTAATAGAACTGCACGTAGCACGTAGAAATATCATTAACTGATGTGCTTTAAAGTATGAAGCGAGATCAATCATGTGAGTGATTACAATATCAAAACATCTAAAATGCAATTTTAAATCTTTTTTATCTCAGATTTACTGTAAAATGTCATGTTCATACATTTGCCAAGCTTTTTGTACTGCAAGTGCAACAACTATTTTAAGGGAAAAATGCAGCGCATCACTCAAATACTCCGTTTTTCTCAACCCTCCATTCCAGAAAGCATTTTAACAAGAAGAGGTACTAGAAAATAAAACTTAAAAAGGACTAAATCTTTCTTTGCTGGCTTCGCATCAAATGCCACTATGAGTGAGAGTTTACATCATGTGACCAAATGCCGAAAGTCTGTCACCGTAGTGGCTAAGGGCAGTCGTGTCAGAATCTGCTGACTGTTTGGCGATGCTCTTGCAAACAAAAAGGGTAGATTTGAATGAAATGTAAATCTCAATTAGAAGACAATGAAATCAATCTTGTAAAATATGATAACCTTTTCTCTTGGAAGAGAAACGCCAGTTATAACGAAAGCTTGTGAATTTACAAATCTTAACATCGATGATATGTGTCCGATTCCAGTGTGTGTTAATATTTGAAGAGTGAAGAATCTTCTCTGCAGCATACTGTGAATGATAAGTGAATTAAGATCAGCCAGTTAGAAATACATATCCCTTATGTTGTAAGATTAAAGATACTCGTGGAGGAAACGGCAAAAAACAAACTTTTTTCTCAATAATTATAGCAAGCAAAAGGCCATGTTGAAATGCTCATACTGATATTTGGAATTGGGAAGAAGTTTTTTGCATCTTATCTTGCTCCCCCCCCCCCCCCTTGCTTGTCTCTCCTGAATCAGCCTCACCCTGCCAAATTCCTCTGAGAAAACAGGACAAAAAAAGCTTTGAAGCAATATTGTCAAAATGCAAATTAAGAGCGTTTTCTCCGAAACTGGGTAAGTCAAATTCTGCATGAGTTATGGTTCCTTTCAGATAGTTATTCAAATTTAATGTAAGATGAGGTGTAAACTTTCAGTTAGGATGTGCTACGTCCCGCATTTACCTGAAGATAAAGACGGGACATATTAACCGTGGAATGAACACTTACACCACACCTTACACTCATTTTGAATGAATATCTGAAAGGGGCCATAACTCTTGCAAAATTTGACTTACACAGTTATGGAAAAAGCGCTTTTCAAATCAAGTCAGTGGGTTTCAAAGGAGCGGGGGGGGGGGGGGGTGAAAAAACTGAGACAAATATCAAAAGAGTGACACGAATGTTACCATAATGAAGGAGGTCTATCAGTGGAGTGACAATGTAAATGTTTCTCTACCAACATGCCGGTACCTCATTTTTCAACGTGTTATAGTATCGGGTTAACTTTGAATTAATCAGACAATATAATTTAATGCCGGCGTGCTCTTTGAAACAGGGGTGAATAAAACAGACACAACCTTCAGCTGGGACAGCATTGAATTTGATCTGTGTACTTTTTAAATTGTTGCATTAGTTTTGTAAAGTACAAAATAAAGACGAGACACCGCTTCGTTTCATTTATTCATATCATATTATCGGATTACATTTTACATTTTATGACAGTATAATCTGAGATAAAGCTGCCGATCTTAAGAACAGAACACAAAAGTGCAGTCAGCCAAATTTTACAAAGGAACGAATAAAAAATGTTTGTTATTCTAAGTTCATTTTCCATGCACCAAATATTCATCATAATCATTATGGTCACGAAACAGATTGTTTCTGTGGTGTTCGGATATTTTTTCCCCATGAATCATATGCCAGCCAATGCCTATAAGCTCGTTCCTGGTTTGCTAAAAGTTTCCATCGTGTACAGGACACGACAGTGACGTGTCAAACAACTTCCTGGTTTCTTCAAAGCGGATTCGCCGTCTCTAATGATGATTATTTTAACGTTGGATCTCCCAGTTTTGTATTTTAAGCTGCGACTCCTGTGAATTACATTTTCATTTTCTAGCTATGAATTTTCCTATTACATGTACTGCTTTCTCTAATTAATAAAACATAATTTTGGTACAATGTTTATTGAAACCAAGACCAAAAAATACAGCTTATTTATTTACATTACATTAGTATCAATCTAAAAGGGGAATAGAAAGACGTCTGACTTGATATCTTTCCTTGTTCTGAAGATGTGCTCGAATGATGATTGACTAAATGCAAAGGAGAAATGTTATAGAAGTGCTAATCTATCTCCCTTTGTACTTGGGTTTCTCCAACGTTCTTAACGTGATGTGACATATTCTTCCTATCTTTTTCTTATATTCAAAAGATCCAGTGTAGCCCTATAATAATAACAATAGATCCATAACTACATGTGAAACATAGTCCTTCCTTTAGAATCTTTCTTCTTTGAATGTTTTCAAGTTCGAAGGCTGAATAACAGTGTGACGAAAATGAATCAGGTGATCATGATATAAAGTTAAACGTTCACAATGAAAGTTCTGAGGATGTGAAGTGTATCAGAATAGTATAATGAAAGAGATTAAGACGAGGGGAAACCAGACCCTACAGCAAAAGTGTAACAAAGCATTGACAATGTGTATGGTTGAGGGGGGGGGGGGTGGGCAAGAGAAAGATAATTGTCATTAACAATTAATTTTTCAAATTACTTTTAACAGTGATTATAACCTAATTACAAAATTAAATAGTAACAATATAATGTAATCCTATTGCAGAAAAAAAAATCAACCAGGACGTTTGACATCAAGTTTTTACTCCATGAATCGTTATTATAGGTCACTTTTTTCAACTTCCTCGTTGCACCTGAGCTCTTACCATTCAAACATTTTAAAGCCGTTGGTGACACAAACAAGTCAAGCAAAACCTCCCGTTGAGGATCATATTATGCAGAGTTAACAAAGGTAGTTACATTGAACACACAGCATTTAGCAGTGGCAACTGGTTGTAAAGAAAAATAAAATGAAGAGATTGAATATCATTGGCTCCAGTTACTGGCTATGGAACTTGTCAGGCTGGTTTTTGCACATGAATATTTATCTCTATCCGATTTAATAGCATAGCCCACTGTCTACATTTCAAATTACTCCCATTCTCAGCCTTCCCTCCACGGAACAAGAATATTTGTGTCATGGCTAGCAATGAAATACATGTATTACACATTGAACACTAACCAAGAGGACTTTATCACTTTCTCCAGCAAATTTCTAAACTAATAAATTCTCTCCCATAGGATTCCGTTTTTAAAGAAATTATACTTTCACATTAACTTCCCAGGAACAGGGTCTCCGATGAATAAATTTCAATTTTTAGGCTCTGATACCTGGCTCATTTTTTTTTTTTTACTGTTGTCGGGAGCGGTGGTGAAGAGAAATATTTTCTTGAGGGTCTCTGTGACATCTGACTGAGTTTTTGTCACCAAAAAAAAAAAAAATTGTTGGAAATAATTCAACCCACCTCTACATGACTTCACATACTATTTAAAAGCGCACTTGTATGTGCCGGCAATGTTTACGTTACGCACCATCATTTACTGTTACGTTACGCACCATTATTTTTATTGAAAAAGAACTCAATAAAGACGCCTTTAACAATTATTCTTTAATCTCATGATGGTAAAATGGTATAATTTAACCCGAAGAAAACTTCATGTGTTTTTTAAGTGCATGCATAGGATTAATTATTCCATTCATAACATGTTCAGTGGTGAGTGAATCAACAATACCTACAAAACTTGTAACACCGCGACATGCACATACTTATCGATATCATGCTAGACTCACGAATATTCTGGGATCATGAAATCGTCGATAGCATTTTTAATAATGCATAACATTGGTGGTCTTACTGTAGTTGTGAAATCCATTCTAGTTTGGATGATGGGGGGGGGGGGGGGGAAGGGGGGGGCCTTTAATTACAAAGCCAAATAGAGAAACTACTGAGATGTTCATTGTTCGGCTAGATCTTTCTAAACATTCTATGAAAAACATTGTCCGTCCCCCTAACAACAGCCACTTCCAGTTCAGATGCTGCAACGAACAACAATTCAGGGACAGAGAACCGTATAAGGGCGAAAACAAACAAAAGCGCTAAGTTAAAATAAAAAAAATAGATGTGAGACATTCTTACCTAGCGGCAGCTGTGATGTTTAGAGGTTTGGTGATGCCCGCAACCAATTCCTTGATTGCATGCACCAAGACTCAAGTATACTCTGATCTCGCTAAATAAAACACGGATCCGCATTCACACCAGCTTGTACAAAGAAGTTAACAGCGATAATTTCAAATTTCAAGAAAACTTAATTTTAATTTGACTCTTTGATTGGATGCGCCCTGAAACGGATTCCCAATTTCTGCATGCAACTGCCTAGCGAGTCGAAATGATTACATGTATAATTTATACAAATCATATGATTACTACATAATCCAGGACAAATTACGCTGTTACAGTTATATAACAAATCCTACTAATCTCATTAGAAAAAGACTATTTCTACCTGTTTCATAAACTTGTATCTTGGAGTAACTTAAGTAAGGCGTTCCTATTTTGTGGCACCTTTACAACCACTAACAAATTTATTGACCTTTGATCTTGTTTGTTCTTATTCTACTTTTTGCACAACTGAGAAATTCGACATTAAAATGTTTGAGGCTTTAATATTGCGATAAGGAGTTAAAATAAATCGGAACTGAGAAACAGCTTGACATGTGGCACACGGAATTTAACAAGTGTCAAAGGGTGGATATGTTATGTCTCCCCTATATACTAAAAATCTCCAGTTTATCAGAAAAATAAAAAGTTCTACAGGCTACTTATTAATTCCTTGACTATACTGTGCTTCTATTCAGGAAAAGTGTGACACAAAATGATCTTACTTGCAAATCACACTAAAATAGCAACCGAAAATGTGGGGTTTAACCATTCTCCAAATGTTTGGAAAAACTAAAACAGGTCTATTTTCCGAAATCTTTGACAGGATTCACAGGTGAAAGCATGGATGACTTAGGATTGAAGTCGAGACTACGTTGCAAAAACAGTAATAAAATATAGAAAGTGGGAATCAAAGACAAAGAATTACTGAGATATCAGATTAATTCTATGTAAATGGGGTGCGGCCTGTCCTTTTCCCAGTAACGTGTATACTTGTTGTCATTCTTTGATTTTGTGGTTTCAGTGAATACGCGAAGAGATGTTAGTAAGTGAAACAGCCCTTCTATCTATCTATCTATCTATCTATCTATCTATCTATCTATCTATCTATCTATCTATCTATCTATCTATCTATCTATCTATCTATCTATTTATCTATCTATCTATCTATCTATCTATCTATCTATCTATCTATCTATCTATCTATCTATCTATCTACCTGTCTATCTGTCTGTCTGTCTGTCTATCCATCTATATTACCGATCTGTATGTCTGTGTGTCTGTCTCTGTCTGTCTGCCTGCCTGCCTACCTGTCTGCCCCTCCCCCTCCCCCACTTGCATTCCCGCCTGTCTGTTTATTAAGTCTATCTCAGTGGTTCTCAACGGGGGCGATTTTGAGTATCAGGGCGAGGGCTGCGAAAACGACAGAAGGCGCGACAGGGGTGGGGGGGGGGGGCGAAAACGAAGAAGGGGCGATGGGGGGGGGGGGGGGAGAAATAATATTTTCCTGACTAGGGATTACAGTTTGGCACAATATCTTGACCATAATTTCGCGTCTTTTTAAAGTAGAACCATATTATTTACGCACTTTGTTAGAAAAACAATCCTCTCTGTCCATGCTGTTAAATTTCCATTCAGCAAATTGCTCGTAGATCTAAATGGTAATAGGTGAAGGATTACATTTAAGAGAAAGACACACGATGATCAATATAAATTCAGTTGCAACAGACAGATCACCCATCAACGATAAGATGGCATCAGGGCTTCATGGAATTCATAAAAATAGAGATTTCTGGCCTTCTTGAAGTCCATATTGAGAACGCTGAAATATTTGCACGACTTAACCTGTATGTCCGCTGCTTTGTCAGTAAGTAATTGACTTCCACACTTTCTGGAGATGTTTGAACCATTGTAAATGTTTTTATTTTCTTTTTAAGCAGTAAGACTCAGCATGTCAGCCTGGAGAGATTATACAAAGGCTGCCTGCATGTTAAAAATGTTTGCGAAGTTAATGAAATGGACTTGAACAAGACGATCCAGTTAAAACAAAGTGTAATCTGATTATCCAGTCATCTTTCTCCGTCAATCTGAATTTATGGATAACGAGGATGAATCGTTCACTTCCCTCAACCTGGCAAAGTCATGCACAGGCAATTTTAAGACCTCCGAGATCTGTGTATCCTTGAGTGGATTATGAACCCCAATGGTTACGATTCACCCTTGAGGGAGACATGAATAGGAGAGTCATAGAATGGCGACAAGAGACAGGAACCAGGTGTAAACGTGTAGCATAGAAAGGCTTATACACTTGAAAGCGACCTATTAGGGAAAACGCACGTAGGAAGGACGTTGTTGTTAATGGCGGGATTTCTAATAATAATTTCTTATTGCATGTGTATTGAAACTGTGTTTGAATTTCCTGGTTGTCCGCTATCTCCAGCTATTCAAACGTTGAAAGGCCGTTGGTGACAAACAAGTCATGGGAATATTTTCATGGACGAAAAAATGTTTTGAAAGAATCTTGTACAGTGGATAAAAGAGAGCTATGATCAGCATACAGTAGTTTTGTAAAGGGGAGGGGGGAGGGATAAGATTGAATGCCGTCAATAGCTGCAGTCACAGGCCATGGAGCTTTCTGAGCTAGTCATTCAACAGCAGTTGTTTGTTTTCTCCACTACTTGATGTACATGTAATATTAGGGCCCCCAATATTAAAAAAATAGTCATCATGAAAAAAGCCTTCAAAGTCAGTTGCCCCTGATGTGTCAATGATAATAATAATAGGTTCAGTAAATTGTATCTCCCAAAATTACCTGTACCTTTGTGACGCGACTACAAGACGTGCAGTATCTTCGAGCATGAACATTCCTGCCGCTTGGTGACATTATACTACTAATGTGTCAGTGTGTACTGTAACGGCCGAGGCCAGCATGGAATGGTGTTTTGTACGTGGCGGTAATGTCCCTTAAGGCCTTTCTCCACTAGTGTATTTTTGAGGTGTTCGATGGGCCGAAACTGCAGGGGCGAAAGACACCACACATTTTGTTTAATCAAAAGAAAACAACAACATCTGCCCATCATTTTTTTAAAGCATTTTTATGGAGATGGAAATATAGTGGTGGGGATTTTAAGTGATTGTATGAACTGTCTTTTAGAGCTGAAAAGCTTTCTGGAGCCAGCTGGAGAAACTTCCTGAGTTAGCCAGAACACCCTTCACTGAATTGATTATAAAAATAACCATATTCTGAATTGATCATATTATATTACTGTCAAGTATCAGCTCGTTTACCATATTGTAAAAGGAGCCTTACTTCTACATGTTTTTTAAAATTATTTCATGTACTCAAAGTCTATATTTTCTGATGTCAAAAATAACTTTTTATTTACTGATTGTAGCCAACGACAGATCTTCTAGGTACACATTTTGTTTCACACAAACGAATTCGTACATTATTCGTATGCAGTCTACATAATGGTGAAACCCACCATGGGAATGAACACTACATCCGAACTCTACCAAAAACATGCATGAAGGAAAATACATAATGTAAAAATGCACTTTGTGGAAAGAGGAGAAAGTATACAATATGAACTGAAGCGATTTGTGTGATTTTTTTTCTCTATTTGACAGGACAATTTTAAAATCAGTATCGCTCATTTTAAGAAAATCATTTTGAAATATTCAAACTGTTGGGAATGTTTATACCTCACACTTTCACACAGACAGTGCAGCACACTTAGCCAAAACTTTAGATTTTTTTTATTATTGTTTAAGGAGTAAACCAACCCAGAGACTTAAGTGCCCAATGAATGTTCCTATGAATGTTTTCCTTCCCATAGCAGGACGTTTACACTCCAGCCTGTATGTATGAATTACCAATGGCAACGTTAACAGAGTTATGAAATGTCATGCACTGGCTTCGTCGGGATTCTTTTATGACTGGCAGGAAAGCAAGCCGAAGTTTTACAGCGCGTCCATTGCCTGACAAAGAATTTGAAATGAAAGGGAAAGGGGAAAGGGTTTAAAGACAACATGCATGTCTGAGACGTATTTATCTGTTTAGAGAACCTGGTTTCAGAAACATTCGCACAGGCAAACCGAGAATTATATTGCTGATGTATTTCATCCAGCGGCTGGGAAATCAATCAAATACGTTTTGACTTAAGGTCATTTAGGTAAGTTGATTTGTACAAACTTTAAGGTACCAGAACTGAATAATCCCGGGTTACAGCGGAAATGTCTCTTGCTGCAGTTTTGTGAGTTCGTAAAATATAACATGCACAAACTTAACCGTGAATGCGCTGAGGAAATCAATTAAGGCCAGCTGCTGCAGTCTCCAGATCTAGGAGAGTGTTCTAACAGTCATCGTTTCTTGTTCGTACAAAGTTTGTCCAAAAACTTTTGATCTCTGCGAGTTCTCATGTAAGTATGACTAAGTTAAGACCAAGTGTGGAGATGGCATTATACATTAAATGAACAGTGAACAGTGTTGGAAATTCAAAGACAGAATCGCTTGTTTGACGAGGGCTCCTTTCCTCTGTAGATTTCTAGTGATTTCGCTATCCCAACTGTTTCAATTTTTTATTTTTTACAATTCTAACACAAAACAAGCAAATATAATTTTTCTTCGTGTTGTTCAGCTGAATAGTCAGGCACAGTGTAACACATATGCAGTATTATGTATTTTTTAAACCGAAATGAAATGTTTAATGAAAATCAGTAGACAGATGTGCTGGTTTAGTGACATACGTGGAAAACGTCCATTGCCGTTTAGGTGAACACACATAGAAAGATTTGGACATAAACTGATAATGAAGAAAATACAAAAGTTCATGATTCATCCTTTCTTTGTGCATTCTTCGAAATTTTCCCGTTCTCTGTCACATTTTAATCTTTAACCCTATCAATGCCAGGAAAGAGTTGCTTTATTCGACCAACTGTGTTCAAACTGCAAATCTTCATCACACAAATTTAGTATCTGAGTCTATCTTTGATTTAGAAACTCCAATAAAGTATACATTCCTGGAATGCCGATTTGATTGGCTCTGGCAGTCAAGGGATGAACACAACCGGCAATTTAATGGTCTTATGACAGCAGTAGGGTTAATAACACGAGAAGTAAAAGGAAGAGACTGTTAGTAAGGAGAGGAAAGAAAAAGCAGCTAGGAGAAAGTTACAAAAAGTGAAAGAAGAGGAGAGGAAGATAATGGAAACGTTTAAAAAACAAGAACAGTTTCATAAAATCGATTTCCTGCGCTGTTAACTTTTTAAAAGAATAAATGTTTAATATTCTTTCACATCATTTTGTTTTCCTGCACTACTTCTGAGTATGGTAATTCTGATATGTGATGTATTCTCACATGGTTTATGTTATGTTTACAACTACGGCCACATTAATTTGAATCTGTTCATTCTTGCCCTTTTGCTGGTACAAGTACCTGGTTTCTTTCCCACTCTTTCCTCTTTAACTTAGTGGAAACTCTACTATTATGATCTGCAGCTCGGTTTTCTTGCTTTGTCGTTATCTACCGTCGGATTTTGCAGTCATTTTTTTTTTTTGGTTCAAATTTTGTAATAAGAATAAAAATATCATTCATAATGCCTTCTGCAGAAGAAATTTTAAAAAAAGATATCGGGCCTGAATAAAATCATATAATGGGGCCTCGTCATGATTTTGTCACCGGGATGGAGAAGATCAGCTCGCCATGGTCACTAAAAAGGGACTGTAGCGAATTTTCCCCAAGGGGTGGCGAAATAGTACCGACTAGGGTCGATGACGAAAAAGCCGCCTCCAGTCGTTGCATTCAGAATGGTTGTCATGGACATTTTTGCATTCGCTTGTGATTTGCCCTGGGTCAAGGAAACTTAGAGAAAACCCCACTTCAACACGAAATATACTTTGTATGAGACTAGAACAGAGCATCGCACCTTAGGGTGGCGAAAAAGTACAAATTCCCTCTATTTGATTTTTTGTTTTAATCGTTCGTTACTTTTTACAACCAGACAACGGTGTATGAATACATTGTTGGAAGGCAAAAAACAACAAAACAACTTTTCATAACACACAGTTCCAATTTTCTCTGCAACATGTTTTAGAAGTTGGAAAAATGTCGATTATATCCTACAGATGCCCATCATTATCAGGGCATAACATGGTATATCAGTGTAAGTGTACCTGATACTGAATTGTTTCTAACAGCTGATGGTAAGTTTTTTTTTTGTTGTTGTTGTTTTTTTGTTATTCACGCTTGTCTTCGATTGCAGTGGTCGTTATAGAGAAAACCAGCAAAATCCAACCAATAATTGGAATGTCTAGTTCACGATTGTTTCGACAAAACTTGCCTTGCAGGGAAAGAAACGGAGAAAAGAATATTTACTATTTCAGGATCTGTCCGAAAATCAGCGAACTCTGCAAATCAGAGATGAAAGGATAAAAGAAAAACGATAGAAATTTCACTTGGGAAATTTAGCTGAAATGTTTCCACCCCCACCATAACGTTTCTTCTTCCCAGTGGCGACATCCTGGAAGTATAATTATTATTCTGAAAGCGAAGCCCCCGGCATACACGCCACCATCATTGTATGACTGACTATTCATTTAGATTATACATTATTTGAAAATTACATAGCAATCCGTGCCATAGGATGTTTATAAAATTTAATATATTTTTGAAGCAAAATAACAGAATAACATTGTCACTGACAGCTGACGTCCAGTAATACAGGACAGAGGAAATGATGTTCGTCCATCTCTTCATTTTAACGACGTCTCTCCTCTCAGCGTCTACAAAAGTCCAGGGTATGTACACCAGTATGTATGATTGTATTGTTTGTTGAACTGATTGACAATGACGGTGGAATTGGGTGAGGGTCTAAGCGATCTAAGAAAGAATAGATGGATGAGTACAATATCAGTAAGGGACACCATTTTCATAGACAATATCTAAAAAAGAGATAGATAAAGCGACAGGGGAAGAAAGAAAGAAAGAGTGCGAGAGAGAGAAAGACAGAACACTTACGCCGGTGGTAAGGCGTGGGTAGAGATCAGAATCCAAAAAAAAACGAAGTCCGTGAGCAGGCGAAGTCCGTGAATCGAAAAACACCTCTATGATAACTGATTAACTTTCACTGTTTGCCTGTTCAAATCAGTCGACGTTGTTTTCTTCTTTTTTTTTCAGTCTGTTCTTCCATGGTTCTTCCTCAGCCCCAGCCACTCTCCTACCCCTCTCACGCTCGCTCCCTCCATCATGTTACTGATTGTTATTATTACTATTACCGTGTGTAGTATATATACCTGGCCTGAAATGACACGATCACATCTAGTCGTAGTATGTTCTGATTATTTGAAGCAAATGGTAGAAATTACTAATAACTTTTGAACTAACAGTCAATGACCAGTAACACAAGACTGTGGTCATACAGAAACTGAGCAGAAACAATGACGTCCGTCCAACTTCTCGTTTTAACAGCGTCTTTGCTTCCTGCACTAGCTCAGGGTATGGGTGCTTACAGAGAGAACGCTTGACGCTTGAGAAAGCGAGCGCATGTAGACAAGCGCTTGTAATGTTTCTCATATTTCTCTAGTACCATTCAAAGACAAAGCTGTCTGTCGCGACGCTTGCAAAGCGTAAAGAATTGTTGATTCTTTCTCGCGGTTAAACTATTTAAAGCGGCTAGGGTGTGTCATCCGCAGAGAAGTCAAGCCTTTTTTTTTAAATTATGTATACAGTAGTTTATTGAAGGGGCTAAACTGTGTTGTCTACAGAGAAGTCAGGCCTAGTGTGTAGCGCACAGTAGTTTATTATAACTTCAGCAAATGGACGTCGAATCACTCATCACAGCTGTGCTAAAAATAAAGAATAAACAGAAAAAAAAATCTTCAATACTTGATAACACAGTGTCTGCATTACATTTTTTAAAAACTGTTTGAAAGTGAAACTTGGCTTATCTCAGCGTGATGACAAGGCATTCCTTTGCCATAATGGGTTGATGTCAGTTGCACCAGGTCTTAATTATTTTGGGTTCTATTTTTTCCAAGATGTAATAAAATGTGTCGAGACTCATTCTCATGTATGAATGAAATCGAGTGAGGTGGTTTTTCAATCGAGGAAACAGGTGATGATATTCACCTTCTTCTCGTCGCTTCTGATTAATTTCATGAACAGCTATTCTTGTTCGTTTTCCAGGAATAAGTATAGGTAAAACACTGTCCTACAATAATAATTCGTCGTTAGACGAAGCCACCAAGGCGCCAAATCAACTCTCATTTTCAGATGGCGCCCAAAGCAAGCGCTAGCGACAAGCGTTTGTCTATGTGCCCCTCAATATTCACCAAGCGCTTTTTAACAGGCGCTTACTTTCAAGCGCGAGCTTTCTCAAGCGTCAAGTGTTCTCTCTGTAAGCACCCTATGTAATAATAATAATAATAGTTCGTCCATCAGGTATGATGATGACCTTAACAACACCAGAGGAATAAAGAACAGAAATTGTTGAGAATTTCAACACATGGACAATAAAGAGAACTAAAGGACACAGAGGACAGAATGGAAAGACTGTTCTTTCATGACTTATGGCTTCTCATGTGACTGATAAGTCCTATTTTTGCCCTGCAGACCCTTCCGCATAAATGGCAAGAGTGCTCCGCTGGTTCAGTACCACTGGGCCTTTTCTTGCGCCGTTCTCTTTTTTTGATAGCCTGCTGGACTCTGTCAGCTTCCCATGCTTTGCTGCCTCTGGTAAGGGCCGCCCTCCAATTTGCACGATCAAGCGAGAGCTTTTCCCACTCACTCACATCAATGGCAAAGGCCTTCAGTGATTGCTTGAGAGTGTCTTTGTAACGTCTCTTTGGGGCCCCAACATTCCTCGTTCCATTGGAGAGCTCAGAGAAGAAGATTTGCTTAGGGAGTCTGGAGTCGGGCATTCTGACAACATGTCCTGCCCAACGTAGCTGAATTTTTTTCAGCTGGCAGAAGATGCTCAATTCCTTGGCACGATTGAGGACCTCAGTGTCTGGAATTTTATCCTGCCATTTGATCCTTAGGATCTTTCTAAGGCAGGCCAGATGAAAGTGATTTAGCTTTCTGGCATGCGATTGGTACACTGTCCAGGTTTCACCCCCATAGAGTAGGGTGGGAAGGACCACAGCATTGTACACTTTCAGCTTAGTGTCTGTGCGAATGCCGGCAACATCCCACACTCTCTTTCGAAGCCTGCCAAATGCAGAGCTGGCTTTGCTGATTCTTGAGAGAATTTCAGTATCAACACGAGCCGCGGAAGACAGTGTACTGCCAAGATAGGTGAAGTTCTCCGACACCTTCAGAAGACTGTCATGGACTTTGATATTTGGGGTCACAGGATACTTGTCGTCTGGAGTAGGCTGATGGAGCACTTCCGTCTTCTTTGTGCTTATTGTGAGGCCAAAGTTGTCACAGGCACTAGAGAACTTATCAACACAGTTTTGCATGCTATCCTCATCGTGTGCCAGAAGTGCACAATCATCAGCAAATAGTAGGTCACAGGCTTGAGTACTTTTGGTTTTGGTTTTTGCCTGAAGTCTCCTGAGGTTGAATAGACTGCCATCAGTTCGGTACTTGATGCTTACCCCTTGAGGAGGAGAGCTAAAGGCTTCTTGTAGCATTGCAGAGAACATGATGCTGAACAGAGTTGGGGCTAAGACACAACCCTGTTTTACCCCATTTGTGACAGCAAAGGGCTCTGAAACACTGCCGTTGCTTTTGACTGCAGCTTGCATGCCATCATGAAACTGGCGCACTATTGTGATGAATTAGGGTGGACACTCAAACTTCGCCAAGATTTTCCAGAGGCCTTCACGCCACACTGTGTCAAATGCTTTTGTGAGGTCAACAAATGTGATATACAGCGCTTTATTTTGTTCCATGCATTTTTCCTGAATCTGTCTGGCAGCAAAAATCATATCCGCCGTTCCCCTCTCTTTACGAAAGCCACATTGGCTCTCGGGAAGCAAGTCATTTGACGAGAGATGATCAAGAAGGCGATTCAGAAGCATTCTTGCCAATATTTTGCCAGCAATTGAAAGTAGAGAGATTCCCCGATGGTTGTCACAGACTTGGCTGTCCCCTTTGTTTTTGTACAGATGGATGATTGAAGCATCTTTGAAGTCCTGTGGCAGCTTCCCTGCTTTCAACACATGATTGAACAACTCGGTCAACCTTTCAATAAGCTTTTCTCCACCGAAGGCATACACCTCAGCAGGAATTGAATCCACGCCTGGTGATTTGTTAAAGGACATCTGATTTGTGGCAGTTCGGGTCTCATTTGCTGTGAATGGCTTGGCAAGAGTTGCATTAATAGGAGTCTGAGGGAGGCGGTCAATGGACTCAGTATTTATATTTGATGGCCGATTTAGCACACCTCCGAAATGTTCTGCCCAACGCTGAATTATGGAATTCAATTCAACAATGCGTGTTGAACCATCTGACGCAAGAAGTGGCGTAGTGCCAGAGCGGGATGGTCCAAACACAGCTCGGAGGCTCTCAAAGAACTTTCTAGTGTTGTTTGTGTCGGCATATTTCTGAGTTTCTCTTACTCGCTCTTCAAGCCAGTCATTTTTCATTTTCCTCAGCTTCTTCTGGGGTACACCCTTTCATGCACGCAGTGCATCAGCTTTTGCTGTGGAAGAGGGGTCACTGCAGTGAGCTTGGATGAGACTATTTTTTTCTTTGATCAGCACTTTGATTTCATTATCATTATCATTGACCCAGTCCTGGTGCTTGCCGACAGGAAAACCAACTGTGCTGCTGGCGCAAGAGTGTACAGTCGTATTTAGATCAGTCCAGCTCTGTTCAATGTTCTCAGGGTCAAAAGTCACGCAATCCAATTTTGAGGAGAGTTCTGATGAGAGCTCGCTCTGTTTCTCAGCTGAGCAGAGTTTTGAAACATTTAGGCGTTTAGGTGGCGCTTTCCCTTGAGGGCGTCTATTGCGCCTCAATGTTAGTCTGAGCTTGCAAACAATGAGTCTGTGGTCAGTTCCACACTCGGCACCACACATCGCCTTTGTTACAAGGACATCCTTTCTGTCAGTCTTCCTCACAATGACATAGTCTATGAGATGCCAATGCTTTGAGCGGGGATGCATCTATAACGTTCTGTTTCTCACGGGGAGACTAAAATTTGTGTTGGTAATGAACAGGCCAAATTCAGCGCACAAAGTAAATAAGCGCAACCCATTGTTATTGCATGAACCAACTCCATGAGGGCCAAAAACATTTGGCCACGCTGAGATTTCGGAGCCAACCCTAGCATTGAAGTCCCCCAAGAGAATCAGCTTATCAGCTGCCGGGACAGAGCATATGACAGATTCTAGATCAGAATAGAACTTGTCTTTGGCTTCATCTGGGTTTGTCATGGTGGGCGCATATGCGCTAATGAGGGTGGCTGACTGGCTTTTCCCAACTGGGATCCTGAGTGTCATTAGCCTGTCATTTATTTCAATTGGCATGGACTGCAAGTTTCTGACAAGGTCATTTTTAATTGCAAACCCAACACCATGCTGTCTCGGTTCGACTGCACCCTTGCCTTTCCAGAAGAAGGTGTATCCACCACTGAGCTCTTTGAGTTGGCCACTATCAGGGAGTCTTGTCTCACTGAGTGCCACTATGTCCAGGTTGTACCTGCTGAGCTCAATGGCAATAAGTGCAGTGCGTCTTTCCGGGTTGTTTGAGTTGTCCTGTAGTGTGCGTATATTCCAGGCTCCTAGCCTGAGTAAGCTGAATTTCTTTTTGTTTCGACCGCAAAAAGGGATCCCCACTGGTCGCGGTATACCAGTCAGGGTGATGTGAAGTGGGCTTTCTTTAGGGCACCTTTTCTAGCCCCTTCCTCAGTTGAGGTGAGCAGTGCTATCCTTAAATAAGGCTGCTCAGCTACTGTGGGTGCTGCCTCCCCACGCCTCCACTTCAATCGACGATGAAGCGACCATAGCCCACAGCCACCAACGTGTAGGTCTGTGCTAACAGCTTCCAGTCTATCCAAACCTGCTGCCACCGCACTCGCCCATCGCCGTTGGAATTTTGAGAGGAAAGAAGACGAGACAAAGATGAAAGAAGACGAGGTGAGTGTTAAGACTGGCGCAAAGAATTTGTTTTTAGTGAGAAAGAGCTGCGCAAACATCAGACTCACTCTCTCGCCTGGACACAACTTATCCAAGTGGCAAAACAGGGTCAAGACGACTGGAAATGTATCCAGGTGCAGGAGGATGCCAGAGGGACAGTCATATTGCCTGACCGGCTGCCTGTAGGCTACTCCACAGCCTCGCAGTCCCAACTGACTAGGGTGAAAGACCCAAACCAAAGAACACCAATACTGGTGGATGCTCTGTGTCACGATATCCAGGCCAGAGTGACGGTATATTGCCATCTGCCCTATCAATCAACCACTGGCCTGCTGCCGCCAGCTTCGAAGCTGCGTCCGGGAAGTTTGCTCAATTCTTCGTCCGTGATTTAGGCAAACAAGCCTATGACCACACCGCTACCGGGGGCCAATGTGAAGGACCCTATGTAGTGTTTGTTGAACTGACGAAGTTTGACTGAATCAATGCGAAACCGAGTGAACCATATTTTAAGGTAGGGGTGGCTGAACTTGCTTACACATGTTTGAGAGCCACAGAATATGAATATAATTTACATTCACGTTTTTATTGTTACATACATATTTCGCACAAAAAATGTTTACGTAAATATTAAGAAATACATCTTGTCTACAACAAAATCGATTATGCAGTTTTTTTAAACTGTAAATTTGTACTAGTTTCAGCAATCACAAAGTACACAATATATACTAAATGTTTTCAAAATCTTGACTGGGGATTGTTTTAAGTATACTGAAGGTATTAAATACCGTAATTAACGACGGGAACATCTAACTAAGAAAAAGGCGAGAATGTCATAAACAATTTCATCTGACTAGATGAAAACATGTTCTTGGTGCATGGGTTTGTACATGAAAGGAGGGAGCTAAACCTCTTCATCCAGTGATAAAATAGGCTATAAAACTCTTTCAGTAAGTTAAAATGTGTACAAATCAACGTGGAGAGAGGAAAACAGATTTAAAAAAAAAAAGAAAAAATCTCAACGTGGTGTAAGTTGTGGGTGCAGCAAAGAGCTGCATGTGGCTCGAGAGCCTCGGTTTGGCTACCCCTGCTATAGGGAAATGGACGAATGAGTGCACATCCGAATCGATAAGTGCATGAATAGAGATTCCTGTGTATTATGACGTCTTGTTGGTCGGTAAGGATGAAGTGGCACATTCAGTAAATGGAAATGCTTGAGTAGTCCTGTTGTTGTTTTTTTATTCATGTCTGTTTGTATGTTTGATATTTATTTGTCTGATTGTCTGTCTGTTCAATCATTGTTTGATCCAGACTCGAGAGATTGATTGTCTGTTCAATCATTGCTTGAACAATAAACAATTCGATCTAGACTCGAAATACTATCAATATCCGAGGTTCTCCAGACCAAATTTGATTACTATTTAAAGAACGTTAAGATCCATGGAATTCTGCCCCCCTTCCTCTCATGCACGAATTCGGGGCAAACTTGCTACTCCCCGTTTCATAAGAATTGAAATCGGACGAAATGTTTCATACAAAATGTTCAGCAAGATTGACATTTGCGGTTGTTCAGTTTGGTTAATTCCCTTGTCAAGAGAGTGATCATAGTAAGTATAAAAGCGCATAAGGGATTAGGGATAATGTTTGCCCCCCCCCCCACACACACACACTCACACACACACACTTCAACCCCATGAAACAAATTACACAATATGTGGATATTGGCGAATAACAAGTGACTCAATGTAATACTCGAGATCTGCAGCAAAACACTTGACTAGTTTACTGTATGTCAGACATTAGAACCTTTCTTCAGAAAATCGTTTGTAAGCCATTATTACAGAAATGAAAAAATCTTGCACATCGGAGTTATATATATGAGTGTTTTCTTGCAGTACAGAACACCTTGACCAAGCCAAAAAGAAATAATAAACTTTGAAAAATCTGACATAGTACGTGAAAAATAAATAAATAAATAAATTGAAATAAATAAATAAGTAAATAAATAAATGTCAGCCCTGTAATAAACAATTTGAACAATTATAAATAAAAATGTGTAGGTTTTAATTAGCCTTGAATTCAATATTAGTCCCATAACATGTGAATTCATTTGGTGGGAAACTGAATAATTGACAACATGGGGATTTTCTTAAAGCATGATGATCAAATTGAACAGATGATGCACTTGTAACGTGACAATGCTGTAATGATTATTAATTGGTCTTGATAAGATAATTATACATTTCTGTTTCAGGCTGTGACCCGAGCTGGTTTGGATCATCATGTCAGTACAAATGTCATTGTCCTAGAAACCAGTGTGATACAGATGGACATTGTACTATTGGTGTTGGCTGTCAGACGGGATGGTTTGGTCCTTCGTGTCAGTATGGTGGGTGTTTTATACTTGTATGCATTTGTATAGCAGGAAAATAGATGATTAGCTAATTCGATATTGAAGATTGGTAACTTATAAAATATAATGCACTTTTGAAGTTATTTCTATACTGCGCAGATACACAATCTTTACGATCACCATCACAATTAAAGATGCCTGGCCATCGCAATGTGGTTCAATGATTACAACGTTTAGCCCTCGACCCTGTAGTAATAGTGTAGTGTTCCTTGTTCGCAGGTTGCTAGGGGCGTGGGCCACTCTAACTGACATATTGTGGAGGTTTTAAGGCATTCACTCAATCTGACAGGGGCACAGATGGATGGATAGATGGATGGATGGATGGATGGGTGGATGGATGGATGGATGGATGGATGGATGGGTGGATGGATGGATGGGTGGGTGGGTGGATGGATTCGTGGATGGATGGGTGGATGTATGGATGGGTGGATGGATGGATGGATGGGTGGATGGATGGATGGATGGATGGGTGGGTGGGTGGATGGATTCGTGGATGGATGGGTGGATGTATGGATGGGTGGATGGATGGATGGATGGGTGGATGGATGGATGGATGGATGGGTGGATGGGTGGATGGATGGATGGATGGATGGATGGATGGATGGATGGATGGGTGGATGGATGGGTGGATGGGTGGATGGATGGATGGATGGGTGGATGGATGGATGGATGGATGGATGGATGGATGGATGGATGGATGGATGGATGGATGGGTGGATGGATGAATGGATGGATGGGTGGATGGACGGACAGACGGACGGACGGACGAACTTTCTTAGAACAAATCCGTCATTAAAATTACCATAACAATCCTCTGCCTTTCTTCCTCCTCACAGCGGATCTGTCACAGGACGGAACTGTCATATCCAACCCAACAACTACTAATAATTATTTAAGGCAGCTGACAGATGGAGATAACACAATCTGCCTGAATGATTCAGCACTTCAGTCTGTAAATATTACATGGAAGACATCGTATCCATTCACCTGGCTCAGGTTACTTGTCAACAATGAAGGTGAGCTGAAATTATTATGTCAGTAGGAGCAAAACTTACTGAGTACTCTGTTATTGTTTACACCAAAGTTTTGTTTTAGAATTTCCCAATGAATTAAACTGGAGTCCATTTGTTTCACATGCATTGCTATCAATAATGTTATCCTGTGATCACTACGGCTGCAAAGAGACAATACAATGTCGACATGACATACTGAACATCAGAGGATACGTCATAAAACGTACCATCTCCCAAATTGGCATTTGACTGAAATTAAATCCAATGTGGTTGTTAAGTCAGTATAAATATTAATTATTTTTGTCTATTCCTTTGTTAACAACTGACACCAGATGCGCTGCACAAAATCACTGTACGGTTCACCAACGGCACATCATCATCAACCATTGACTGCATAAACCGTCAGAACGCCACCATCTCTGACACAGCACTGGACATTCACTGTGATCTGAGTGTTACAATCTCTCAGGTTATCCTTACAGGGGAGGGAATCAAGGCACTTTGTTCTCTCTACATTAGTGGAGGTATGTCATTGACGATACTGAAAATTATTTACAAGCCATGGTTATTTCTTGGAGTAAAAGAAAATAGAAAACAAGGATGAATAAAAGAAGCCACAACATCATTGTACATTAATATGAAGAATAAGGCACAATTCTTTATCTTTGTTAAACATGAACGAAATTTCACTAACTCTCGAGAAAAATACCCCCATAAATTTGATCTCCCGAAAGTTGCCATAGTCAATTAATCTGCAACTTCTTCAACTGAAAGAACAATAGAAAAAAATAAATCAGTCAAGTTTGATGATAAACTGATCATCTGGTACTTTCCCTCACGATCACTCAACAGCATGATGATGTTAAAAGAATTTTAAAAATAGACAGATAGGAATGGACAAGAACGGAGATAAAAATATCATAAAGAAGAGTTTACTTTCATATTATTTTAGGTCGTAATGTAGCACTGAAGCAAAATGCGACCCAGTCAAGTACAAATGGTGAATGGACAGCTGACAGAGCAGTGAATGGACGCCATGAAAGTGGAGAGGGAACGGAACGTTGTAGTCACACTGCATTAACAGATCCATCCGCTAGCTGGACTGTGACACTTACAGAGAAACATTTCATCAACAGATATGTTCTGTACAACAGGGACAGTGAGTTGTTACATGTGTGGGAAATGAACAAGATCAAATAAATGTCATGTGCGATTACTGCCCCCCCCCCCTCCGCCCTTTTTTATTGTTGTTTGTATCTCAGTTAAACAGCAATTGTAAAGAAGAATGTTGACATCAGCGCTTAAGTCATGCTATGTGCCAACTCTGACAGTCTTTGGTTTGAAGTAAACGTATAGATAATCTCACTGACTGCGGTTTTTTTAATGACAAAATGTGTCTGCAGATGCCGTTTGAAGACCAAATTAAAATGAGGAGGTAACTAGCAAAACCTGCTAAGTCACATTTTAAAAAAGAAATGAGTTGCCGTCCTTAATATCAAATCAGCTGTAAAACCTGTCTACAGCTAAAACATTACGGAAATCAAAACGTGCGAATTCAATGTGTTTTTTTTATTCAAAATGTAAGTTCCCTCTCAGAATCAGTATTATGCTATGTCAAAGGTAGGGGTTTTCTCAAAATCAATATAAAATGACCAGCTTTTAAAAGTTACCTCCTCAAATATAACTCATTTAGATACCTTTAAACTTTTCCTTTCCATCCCGAGTACTGCGAAGTAGCCAGAGTACGACAGCAACTTAATGTCTGATGAATAGTTTAGGGGAAATCTAAATATATGACAGCGGACATTGTCACGAGCGGGTGAGCGGGGATCAGTAGTTACGGAGAGAAGGGGGTAGAGTAAAGTTAACCCACGGCCCACGGGTAATGAAAAGCGTGCATGTTGTGAGTGGGGGGGGGGGTCTGCATGAGGCGAGAGCGCTGTACTACTATCAGTGCAAGTTAGAAGGTCCCAGGGGACAGACGTGAGTGAGAACAATCGGGAGATTGTGACAGTGTTTTCCAGTGATGACTGGTAGGTGGAACGATGATTGATAATTATGATGATTGATGTATTATATTCGCCTATGACCGTGATGTACATAAGTATATGTGAGGAATGTGGAAGTCCTTGATACTGTGTATAGCAATGTGCGCCATGAGCGATAGATGGAAGTTAGCTTCATGGATTTGTAGCGAGAGTGAGTAGGGTGGAATACGGTGGAGGTGTGTTACCGTAGGATGTTTGGTGAGTGAAATGTGAACTATTGTGTGTACGCTTCATGAGTTGTAATGAGGGGTGAAGTGAATAGAAATGGTATGGTATTATACCAATGTAATGTTATTTTTGTAGGTGCCGGGGTCGGGCCGAAGCGCCGCCTACGGTGAGCACAGGGGATAGGCCAGCATAGGGCCGAAGGCTACACATAGGCCAGGAGGGACGCTGTCGTGTAGGACAGTCGCAGCACATGAGTCGTGGCAGTCTGGCCACAGACAGGGATGTATATATGATTGTAATGTGCTATTAAGATGTACTACTGTGACATGGATGTATTACTGTGCGATTGAAATACTCATGTGAATTGAATTATTAACGTGCTATGGCCACGTGAGGTGCTATAGGAGGCTAAGGTGTTACTGCCATAGGGAGGCGCTATTGAGAGACTGTGGTGCGAAAGAATACTAGTGTGTCATTAAGACCCTGAGTGGAGAGGCTGAGGCCGAAGTGTCTTTAGAAGTAATTACCGGGTTGTGGACCCGAGGAAGTGTGCTTACGGGAGAAGGCCGTGGACGGCAGTTTAATTAAGTAATATAATGTATGTCATTGCATTTCTATCTTTATCTTATGTTTAATAAATGTGTGAGTCTGATGGGTTGTTCTGTTAAGTGTTATACTTGTTCGTTCGTGATTGTTGTCTTGTTATAATTATTACATCTCCCAGTCTGGAATTTGTGACAGACATCTTAACTATTGCTAACATAAAACTCGGCAATCGTGGAAATGAAAAATAAGTTCAATTGATTAAATGTAACCACCAACAAATAAATATAATGTCGCATATGCACTCAATGTAGACACTGCTAACACTTTTCGTTTAATTTAGTCAATGAATAACATGACGAAACATTATGTCAGAGAAGTGGAAACACTATAAAATCAGGTAGACAGACTGACAGACTACAGACAATTGGACAGACTGACAGACAGACTGACAGACAGACAGACTGATAGACACATAAGTAGATAGATATATAGACAGAGATAAATAGATAGACAGAGATAGGTATGTACAAAGAGAGATAGATCTAAGTGTGTGCGTGTATTTATGTATGTATGTATGCACGTGGGTGTCTATCAGTCTTTATATGAATCTGCCTGTCTGTCTGACTGACTGTATCATACTGTATGTATGCTTGGATCCTCAAGATAATTGCTAAACAATGATCTGATGTCCGAGTACCGAACGAAGCCCAGACGTACAGAAAAGGGGGTGTTACCATCCCCAAACCTTGCCCATCAAAAATATTCTTCTAAAAAACTTTCGATCTTGAAAGCGGGCGATGAAACGCTAGATATCATTGAGTCGTCACCACCACTAGTGGTCTACAGGAGAGGAAAAAAACCTCAAGGGCACGTTGGTGCCTAGCAGGCTTACCAGGATTAGACATCGCGGCACCAGATCATGCGGTAATTTCAGGTGCAAAACCAACAAAAATATTCTCCAGTACGATTCAATTCAGTGCCCATCGTTGTCTTTCCATGTCCGAACTAGCTTTTCTAGCTCCAAGCGGAGCTTCGTCTATGCCATTTGATGCGCCAACTGCAATCCAGTGTATATTGGTGAAATGCGGCGCCAGCTCAATACTCGATTCAGTGAATACCTGTTTGACTCTGACAACCAAAACGACAAACCTATGTCACTCTATTTTAACCAGCCCAACCTTGTGCTTTCTGCTGATATCCAGACAATGGGGCTGTAAATTTACATGCCACTCAGGCGCGACGAACGCTTTGAAACAGAGCAGCGCCTTATCTTTGATTTGGGCACTCTGGCCCCAAGAGCATCAACATACAACACTGCATCACTTAAGAGGAGTATCCCGCTGTGCAAAACGTTCAATTCCAGCCATGTTTCTATCCCACATTCCCCTCCTCCATGACTCCGCTTATGTACTCTCAATTCTCTCACTCCCCTACACATGCACCTCGCGCTTTACTCATCAGCCAGAAACGTGGGCCTTCTACTACTTTCTCTCCAAACATACACAATTCAGTTTCTCTTTAACCTTTCAAGCATGTATGAGCTAATTAGTTCTTTACTCATCCGCCCTCTACATCAACCTGTTGTACCCACATTATCCATTTCTCCCCTTGCCGCACTCAACCACACAGCCACACCTTAAATTAACTGATATTGGCATACACACAATGTCTCCTAGAGGACCCGTTCACCTTTCTACAGCCACCCAGTGTGCATCTCACAGATCAGCAGTGCAATTAAGTAGAATGTTTATTGCCTTACATTTTCCTTCATCCATCCTTTCACACCCATCTCTCCATACTCTCTTACTCACCCCCTTCCCCCCCCCCCACACACACACTTCGAAACCTTCCGATCCCTCTCCCCCCTCACATGTTTTATATATACTTTTTTTTTTTTTTGTATTTGTCTGACTGTTGATTTACCATGTCAATCATCACTTTATCACTAGAGTTTCTTTGCACAGGTCAGATTATCACACATTCATTTTTATCTTTCTCTTGTTGTTCATACATTAATTGTGCCCCCTCTCATTTTCTTTTCCATTTATATATTATGTATATAATTTTATATGTGCCTGGTCATAGCGACCGAAAGTTTGCCTGTTTAATGTAATTATGTTTTTTACATAACGACCATTTTATATAATATATATTCTCTTATTATATTTGCCCACTGTTACCGCTTGCGGTCAGCAATTTAAGATCAGTCATCAATGTGGGAAAACGGCCCAGTAGCCCACATGCATAACACCCCTTTATCTGTACGACTGGGCTTCGTCAGGTAGTCGGACAATAGAGGATTGTTTAGCAATTATCGTGGGGATTCAGACCTTGCAGCCTCTTGTAAGTTTATCAATAAATATATAGATCTTGCAGAGTCTTAGAGATTTGTTCTAGGCCTATACCGTTAACCCTTATTGTATACAGCTGAGTGCCGCTCGAATGTCGTAGTTAGGTAAAATATGAATTATACATACGCTGCAATGGGAAAAAGTGCATGTCAGCCCTTACTACGTATGACTGGGTTCTGATCGGCAGTCGTGGTCAGTTCATTCACCACAAGACTCAAATGAGCTTATGCTGCAAGTACTCAACAAAACTTAACCATTCCGGCAAACCACAAGCTTTGGTCTCTCATTCTATAAGGCTGGACCTCATTTGGTAATTTTTAAATTTATTTTTTTATTTTTTTCCCTTTTTATTAACTCTATTATATCTGTCCGTCCACGGTAGGTAGTTAGGTAGATGGTTAGGTTGGTAGGTAGGTAGGTAGGTAGGTAGGTTGTTAGGTGGATGGTTAGGTAGGTAGGTAGGTAGGTAGGTAGGTAGGTAATTAGGTAGGTAGGTAGGTAGTTAGGTAGGTGGTTGGGTAGATAGGTCGGTAGGTATGTAGTTAGGTAGGTACGTAGGTGGGTAAGTATGTAGTTGGGTAGGTAGGTAGGTAGATAGGTAGGTAGGTAAGTCGGTAGTTGTGTAGGTAGGTAGGCAGATAGTTAGGTAGATGGGTAGGTGGGTAGTTAGGTAGGTAGTCCTACGTAGGAAGGTAGGTAGGTAGGTAGGTAGTAGGCGGCACACATTTATTTTCTGTGCAAAGCACTTAGCGTTTTGTAATCATTACTGGAAAACAAAGATCCAACAGAAAAGGAGACAGCAAGAAGAACACTGCAAATACGTAATTAATGACAAACACAAGCCTGGTAACGCCGACAACGAATAACCCAATGTGGTCGAATGTGCTATCGATGGCAAAAATAACGACATCAGTTGGACAAAATTACATTGGATAACGCCACACCAAAAGGAAATGTGTTTTTCCGGTTAGATTTGTGGAGCCTTAGAACATTAATCTAGATCTAGATCTAGTACTTTTTTTTTTTTTACCTTTGTCATTCGGGCTGTAGGGTTGAGCAAATTTGTATAAAAAGTGTTGAATTCGTTCGATGAACGGGGGGAAAACAGAAAGCAATCTTGAGCAAAATCACAAAGATCAGGGCATGTCATAAAGAACACATAAGCATTGTCATAATATAATGTTTCCAGCCGTCTTAGGGCTACAGAATAGAAGGCTGATTTAAAAAACAAAAGGCGAAAGTAAAAGTAACCAGTAGTTATTGATGTTAAGGGCAAAGACAACAATAAATAAATAATTTATGTTTGTCACTTGCTGTAACAATCGCCCCGCACTACATCAAATCATAAGACTGACCAACACATCAGTCTATCACTAAGCCAGTGGTTCTTCCAGCAGGGGATGCAAAAGATTACAATTATTTGTTTACTTTTGTTGTTCTAGTTTAGGAGGTGCTGCGGTATGGATAGTTTCCCCGTGAAGCAGAAAAAGGAGAACATAGCTCTCCAGTGAATACAACTTTCAATACTTTCTCTGTCTGGCTTTACTTGGAAATTGTAATACTGTCCCTGCCACAGCACTTTCTTTCTTTAGATTGAGATTGCCCACATTTGGCAGTATATTGCAATAGTTTGTTTTGTTTTGCTGTTGTTGTTGTTTTTCTATCTGATCGCTGTTGCTATTGTCGGTTTATATGAGGGGAATATTGGACCGGATGTATAGTTGTTTTTGATTTACATTTTTTTCTCTTTGTGGCTACATGTGGTTGAAAATATGACTGGTAGGCAAATGGATTTTTAATCTGAGCTTATCTAAGGGAACCAGAAAATGAGCAATTTTTGTTCAACATTTTTAAAAGGTTGCCTGAACGTTGAATGCAATAGGTGGATACAAAGGCGATTGGGTTAGATTGGTTGTCGCTTAGGGAAATTAATTTAATAATTTTCGAAACTGCCATGCAGGTTGCAGCATTGAACCTCCCCCCCCCCCACCCCCCCCCTACCCCCCACCCCCCAAAAGGAGATTCATTTACGATGAACAAAATTTTTCGAATGTTTTTGACAAGTGAGGCACAATGAAATGAAATAAAACGTGTCTGTTTAGAAAATTTTATGTTTTTGCTAATTTGAAATATACATCGTTCATTGATGATTTTCTGATACCATTCTATCAGTATTTTCTCCACTGGCTGAAGTAAAGCTGGGGGAGGTCAAGTCAAATAATTATACATGTTTGTCTTTGGCTTCGTTTACAGAATGTTGCGGCGGGCGACTACAAGGATTCGTTCTGACAAGTTTTGGCCCAGATAGCGATACTGTCTTCAATTATACAGATATGACGTCTGAAGTTTCATTAGTCTACAGTCTCACATCTGTCATAGATACACAACCAGTCACTAGTGTTAGGATCAATGCAACAAAGATTTTCTCTGAGGATACAGTGCCAATCGTGACTCTGTGCGAAGTGGAACTTTATGGGGGTGAGTTAGATGGCTCAAATCGCTGTTACTCGCCTACATGTAATTATAACCATCACCGAATTAAACATTGCAGTTGCTATTTGAACTGAACATTTTATTATACTTTCGTATTTTACTATAATAGTTCATATTAAGTATATCTGATATGATGTCACACCTTTTGAGTACATTAAAATGTTGTGGTTTGAAATCATAACTGTGTTAAATAATTCAACTCCAATACCGCATTTTATTTGTTAAGGAGATGTTCATATATCCAATGTTTGTGCTACTGTCATAGGCGTTGGGTACACTAATTAGTAGTTGCATCATAATATCGACTGTACTATTACTGAGCGATATCAAGAATGATGCGATATTTACCGAATAAAAGTGCTATTTTTGACACCACTTAATTAGTCTTTCATTATCAAAGATAGAGTGTGTTATGGGCCGCACAATCATGGTATTTTTTATGAATCCTAAAACAATTGTATACATATATGTCTAGATCTTGTACGTTTGTCTCAAACCATGTACAAAAAGTGGGTGTGCTATTTTTTATGTAGCGGAAGACATTTCTCTGCTCTGTCTTCTGTCATGCTGCCGAAATGCATTAAAATCCATTTCCCATCAGAGTAAACTCTAACCACAGGTGTTGGTTCAGAACGTGAAAAATTTCTCAATGACTTAAACCGTTATTTCAGACTCAGTGTGTCAGGCAGGGAAATATGGCAGAGAATGTGAGAAAGATTGTAACTGTGCTGTACACAGTGAGGCATGTTTTGTCGGTACTGGAGGATGTCCGTCTGGATGTGCTGCTGGATTCTATGGCGAGGCTTGTCAAACAGGTGATTCAAATATTAAGTATGTGCGCTCTTGTAGTTAAAATATGACATTCCTTCCACTTTCATTATTATTTTAAAAATCATAATAACATGCTCAATATCCAAAATGCCTCCCCCCCCCCCCCTCAAATTTTCACTCTTGCCTACCATACCTCTCTTTTCTACATTCAAATGTTTAATGTTTTTCACAGATTGAGCACTCACAACAGAACATATCATTCAGTGATTGTGGGCAAAACTATGAGAGTACAAATATGATGAGAGAGCGAAAGAAGCAGAGAGAGGTCATGTTAATATCAAACATCAAATCTCAAAATAATCAACCTATGGATGCCAGCGTCTTTGTGGCTGCACTTTTTAGTTGTGTGTCACGACAGTAAATTTCTCGTTTGAAAAAATGACTATGATTGTGATATTTACCCTCTTTATTAGTAATTGTTTTCTGATGAAGTGCCGTTATCTCCACCCAGACTGTCCACCCACACATTATGGCATCAGCTGTAGAGAAAAATGCAGCATCAACTGTACACACCAGTTATGTGATAGGGTGACTGGAAAATGTCTACAATGTTTATCTGGCAAGTCTGGAGACCAGTGCGATAAAGGTTAATTATGTCTTATTTTTATCATTATTAGTATAGTTTATACAATAAAGGCAAAAGTTGATTCTTGGCCATTTTGTTTGACTATACAGATAATAAATCATGACAGTATTAAGAAAAAACTGTTAAATAAATATTCATTGGATTAAGATCTATGTTTTCAAGAGGATCTTCAACTCAGAATTTAGATGGTTTGTTATATCGTATCTTATTTTATTCATAATACATGTAGCTTTCTACCCAAGATCCATAACTTTTTTTTTTTTACGTTGGGAGAGGGGACCACACAAATGTTTGAGTTTTATTACAATAAGATAAACATATGCTCAATTTGGGCTTTCAGTAGGCCTGCTATTTAATAATTTGTGCCACATCGAAATTATAAAGGCTTTTCGTCTTATCTATTAACGGTGTGATGATGGTGGCACCTCAAAACTCTAATTTAAGCAAAATTGTCGAACCTGCTTAGTTTTGCATTATTGATGCTCAAATGAAGACAAATGTCTTACCTGTCTGTTTGCTGATTTGTAAATCTACGCCTCGCCTGACTATCCCCAAAGTTTACTAATGCTGGCCTTTATGTTAAATAAGTCTTCCATGTTGCTTCCTTTACTAAACTATTACTTCGAAATCACCATCTCCCTGTCAATAATGCAGAGATAATTGTATCGTGCCTTCTTGTTGAATGGTCCATTGGACGAAATACATGCGAAAACAGTGCATTTATCGAATCTATTCTCTGGTTGTTTGCGCTGCAACTCATTTTTCGAGCACCTACGATAATGATTGTATTGTTGAAG